>VHKM01000979.1:0-96477 GCA_007210695.1 Neogobius melanostomus
CTGGCCGCCCCATGAAGGCAGTTATGAATGGTCGTCTCAATAAACACCGCGGACAGTAAGTAACATGCTGAAAAATTGTGGATCAGGAGTAATGCACACTTGTCCACACTCAACTCTGATCCAACAGCCTGCTGCACCCAACCACCAGATTAGACATATACAATACATCAAACACACAGTGCAAACAACTAAAACACATCCTCATCACTGAAACAGTCCGGAAAAACTTGAGGAACACAGACATGTGGCAGTCTCTCACAGCAGGTAGCACAACGGTGCCTGTCACCATGCAGCCTGCCACTGTGAATCCCCCGCTCTTTTCAGTCGCCTCATCTCTCATCAACCAGCCATTGAGAAGATTGTGCTAGACATCATGAGAAGAGCAGCCAGCCCTGATGCTAAGAGCCAAAAAAATGTTTGTCTGTGTATATGTTTATATGTTATATAGTAAACTGACTCTTTAAATAAAGTGAAATAGTCCTTTTATTATGCAATACCTGGTTCATATAATATATCCTATTCTATTATTACATTCTATTATGGCCCTTATTCAGTATAGTACGTTTTTTTTATCACTACTAAGTATGTCAATTTACTCCTTTTCACCTACTTACACGTAAGTTGATGTGTTTAAAGAGACATATACGCTCCACCGCCGCCCTGATTTTCCAGGCCATTTTACAAATGAATAGACCCTGCGTTTTCACACCTCTGGGGGAGGGGGTCATGCAGTAGGTCTAGATTGACATAATTAACCTCTTCTAACCCCCACCTTACTTGAGCATTTCTCATTCAGTCTTCACCCATTAAAGCGTAGGCAGCACGTGGCGGCGAACATGCAAAATCTTACTGCCATGTTCGCATCAATTAAAGTTGTGCAGGCCGTACATGTGCAGCTGTTGCTTTTTGTACCTATGGATTACATTGTATTCCACTGAACTATGGCCCTTTATTTATTTACCTTAAATAATAGGAACTATTAGATTTAGAACAAACTAAATAAATGTTCAGTGTGGGGCAAATTTTGGCAAATACCAGCAGTTATGCACAGTAAATATTGTTTTAAAATCAATAAATATACATTTTGTTTGAACTTTATTTTTATCAGAGTAAATGTTAAAACTTTTCGTATTCTATTACTAGAATAGCATTCAATACTAACACTTTTAAACATAAATAAAAACATAAAAGTTTAAGAGTTTGGCCTGAGCGGGAATTCGTACCCCGGTCGCTGATGATGAGAGTCATTCATAATTCCCGTTTCGCCACATGAGCGGTTTGACATTTACTTTGGACTTTTCAGTATAGAAAATGGGCTCGGTTCAGGTGGGAGTTAAGAGGTGTGGTGGGGCGTTTTAGCATGACCGCGCCGACATTTGATCTGTTGCATTTCTATTGCTATCTGTCCATAAAGGAAGGAGCCTGTGCGCCTTTATTTAGGACAAGACATTTATTAATAGCTATCGAGGTGAGTTTTGCGAAACGGTCACGTGGGAGCTTGATAAACATGTAAACTTAAAAAATAAAAATACTCAACGGGTTACTAAGTATGTATAAAAATGTAAATGAACAATGTAATCATTTAGTAGAAGCTTTCAACACTGGAGTATATGTTTGGTTCAGGTGGGAGTTTGAACCCTGCTCATTCTGCACCAGAAACTTGCCGCGTTATGACTAGCTATTAAGCCACAGGGTAATCATATTTTTATTTTAAGGTTATAAACTGGGTGTTCACTGAATAAAGATATGGAAAATAAAGCACACATTGGGGTGCTCATCAAAAATTACATTTTTTGGGGCGATTAGATAACATAACATACTATAACTTGGAATTAGTGCCCATCATAACGGAATGCACCAGTGAAGTGCGTTTGATACAGCAGTAGCAGACAGTGCGCACATACTTTATCACCACTGTTAATTGTGGGATTAATTGGACAGAGATGTTGATTCATTTACAAAACCTTACTGTTTCAGTCGAATTGTCATTGCACTATATTATTACAGGATATTGTTGCACAAACCAAATATAGCAGTGTTTAAAAAGGAATATGAAATCAAATGCAAGGATATTTTATTTTGTCACAGATTATACAAGATTATTACATGAAACATACAGTATATGAAACCATAATGTAAAAAAAAGAAAAGAAAAAAAAAGGCACGGACAAAAGTGCCTCAGACGGGAAGTCGAACCCCGGTCTACTGTCGTGCCAGTCTGTTGACTCAACATTACCCCAGCAACTCACACTGACCAGGCAAAGTTACAAGCAGTTTTATAGCATCAGATTTACGGCGCCGCAGAGCTGAAGTGGATTCACCCTGCCACCTTGTGGGATAAGATGTATTATAGGGGTTCACGCAAAAATGCGTGACACACCGAAGCGGGAATGAGGACGAACAAAACAAAATGGCATGACTGTATGCAAGATACGGGTGGGGCCAGTGCATTGGGCCGAGAGGATGGAGTGTGTTGGGGGCTGGTGAGGACAATAGATATGTTTGTCGTATGGCGTGGTGTGTTTGCATGGTGAGCCCCGTTAGTGCATGTCCCAAATAGATGGGTTTGGTAACAATTGAAATTGGGGCCGATCTGATGTAAAGGCCATTATGTATTACATATTTGTGTTTGTGTATATCTTCTGACAGAACCTGAACTTTCTCCTCCTTGTATTTTTAATACTGTTTTTGTTTTTGTTTTGTTTTTTATTATGTGTTTGTTTTTCTTTTTTATGTTTGTGTGTAGTTTTTTGTATATTGGTCATTGGTATAGTGTCCTGTTTATTTTTGACAATTCTAAATTAAGAAATTAAGTAATAAATAAATAAAAAAAAAGGCTGTTACAGATGACCAAGGTGAGGAAACCCCAATCAGAGGAGCACGTCTTCCCGGGAGCAGCAACACCGCGCCATGCCGGGCACCACACAAGGGTCCCCATAGAGGCGCTGCAGAGACATCCACCACTCCACCTGGGCACCCCAGGAGAGCACCCACACAGCCACAGCCAGTTCACCGCTCCCGAGGCAGAGGGCTCCTTCAGAGGATATCCCCACATTATAAAAAATATACCAAGATTTATAAAGTAAACATAATAATGACGCAAGCAGTGATTATTGACCCCTGGTCAGTCGTAGAGCCTTTTTTTAAAAGCCACAAAGAATCCTCCTAACAGAACCGTTCCCTTCAACATCTGCCTTTAGTAAAACAGGACAGTGTTTTATCAGCCACTAGAAGGGTGCCTAGCGCTCTTTGGTTTCAGTTGTCGTGTGTATACAGTCAGTCAAGGCCCATGACAATACACGGATTAGATCTGATACAGACAGAGGGTTCAAACTCACTGGTTGACTTTGAATGTGGTCCACTCCGTTAGTAATTAGAAATAAACTCTTAGTCTAATCAGGAGTCAGTCAACAAATGAAAGCAACACATTCAAAGACATCAGGAAATGACTCTTAATTTATGAAGCATTTCCTCCTCCTCTAGTGAAGGTGTAAGTTGTGCTTTGTCTGAAATAAGAGAACAGAACTGAGTAATGATTACTCCACAGCGCCCCTTGTGATTGGTGTTTCAGAGAGATGAGGGAGAACATTCCATGACTTTTACATTAGATTGGCTATCAAATCACAAAACGGCCTCCACATTTAACAAGAAAAGAGTTTGAATTATAGATCTGAGCTGAAACGGTGTATGTGGGAATTGAAAGGAGCTCTTTTGTTTCACAGTCAACAGTGTCATGACTAGGCTTGATTGTTGTAACGCTGGCTGGCAGATTTTAAGATTTATCACAATAGATCCAAAATACATGATTAATATGTGATTGACGCTTGTTACACGTGTAGTCACTCTTATGGTGCAGCTGGTCCAGCCGTCGTTACCAAAAACAAAGGTAGTCTACAAAGACCAAGTGTACAACATTAAAAGACAAGATCGTACACTCATTTATACAAGTATTTCACCTCTTTAACTCCACCTGAACGGGACATATTAGGATCAGTTGTGTAGGCTCTCTATCAAAGAGGCATTAACAATGTTGCCCTCTCAGTCAGAGCTTTAGATTTGGTAAAGCCGAACTTCACAAAAGTGCTCGGGTTAAAGATGGGGGAATAAGAAGGTTAAAGGCTGTAAACTTCTTAATTAATAATACACAATTATAAAATAACTCTGTGGGGGCCTGTCATTTGTTTTTCCCAGGGCCCGCTGTGGGAACAGGACGTGGCTCGCTGTTGGGGACAGACGTGCTCGCTGTGGGACGACGTGGACAGTTGTGGTCACTCCATCTGCATGTGACGCTCCTCCGTAACTTCTTCATAAACAGAATGTGAGAGAGAGAGGTGGAATGGGCTTGGTGTCGTGGTGCAGAAAATAACCATGGGCTGATGATGGCCCCTCACCCTGAATGGACTCCCCCGTCTTCAATGTGGACTCTGTTGTCCCCTGAGCGCCACCATTACCTGGACCTCCTCAGAGAGAAACTCAAGCTGCCAGTGTTTGTGCAGTGCTATTCCTTCAAAGGTCCATCCTCGTCTCCATCGCTGTGTGGTGCAGAACATTGTGCGTGCCGTCTGGTGATGCTGAAGGCTCCCCATCGGATCACCAGCTGGCCCCCTCCCCACTGGACACTGTTTGGACCCTCTCCCCCGTGGTCCAGAAGACTCCTCACATAACATCAGACTCATGAACACTGAAATAACCTCTTACCCAGCCCTCTGCGAGCTCATGTTTGTACTACATGGTTTATACACAACGTTTCTGCTGGCTTATTGTACTTTTGGTAAAAGCAAAAAGGCGTGTTTTCTGTGGACCGTGTCCAATTATGATGCAAGTGACTTTAAAGGTTCTAAACATTTTCCAACTCCAAAAGTGTATTAAGTCAGTTAAACGGGATGGAGCACGGTGGCACGAGAGTGAAAAGTGAAGGATCAACAGCTGACCCTTCTCACTGACACGGACTATTCTCGCCCTCCCTCAGACCCCATAAGCACTGAACAGTCTCTTCCCCTCCGTCACAATACTCATGACCGATAAACAAGACCAATAACTTTGTAAGGGTTTGTAATCGCTAATCTGAACACTCCGACGCATGCTCTGTTTACACGCTACAGGATACAAGAAAGACATCGTCAGTAAGATTGTGATAGACAATGGTCGACACCATAATAATTCTGAACATGACGTACAGTTACAGATAATATCAAACACATAGACAAGCCGACTCTTTAGATAAGTTATCCGCAGGGGTCAGAGGTGTACCACTATATAAACTGCGGCGACTGGTCAGAGGACCGTCAAGATCGAAAAAAAGTTGTTAAAAATGTTGTGAAATCCGAGGGTCAGATGTTACACTATATGAACTTTGCGGCGACTATTCAGACGACCGCGGTCAAGGATAGAAAAAAGTCATTAAAAATGTTTGAATCCGCATGGGTCAGAGAGTACCACTTATAAACTTGCGGGGCGAGAGGCGCGTCAGCCTGAGTTTTTTAAATAAAAAATAAATAAAATATAAAAAAATCAAAAAATAAATAAATAAAATTAAAACAGGAGTTCATGGAGTATAGAGATCTGATATAAACTGGATCTCAACTCATTAACTGGGTAACAATCCAAAACTAAATATGTGTAAAACTACAGAAAAACACCTTATCTATATTTTGAGCAAAACATTAAAAGAGATACAGTGTGGAAGATCTATGTAAAACCAACCAACCTAAATGGCAGAACAAGAAGAAGCTATGTAAAAACAAATGACAACAATTGTTTGGAAAGCCTAAGTTAAATATTCCTCAGCTCCTGAGAGCTCTTTATCGCTGACCCTGGAGCCTCTGAGGCAGGAATTTCCTGAGGATCACAATGCCAGAATAAAGTTAAACAGGAAAAATGATAAGATTATATTATGACAAATAATCGCACCAAAGGATGGTTTTAGAATTAAGAGGTGGTATGTAGATAAACAGGGGCTGCCCACTAATAGAACTATATGACCTTAACAGAGCCATTAGTGAAAATCTGAAATAATAATATATAATGAAAGGAATATATTTTGAAGTTGAATTCTTGTTGTGTGTGAAGCCAGTGACGTTGCTGTAAACAAGGGGGTGATGTGATGTGAGAGTTAGGGGTCCGTGTGATGATGTGTGCTGTTTTTTGTTTGGAGGATCTGTATTTTCATGTAGGGTCTGAAGGCCAAAGAGAAGTGAGTTGCAGTATAAATTGCTTGTTGAGTGTAGGCAGCAGAACTTACTTAATATGCGATTTGGCCCCTCTTGTATTTATGCAAAACACAGGCCTAGAGTGTGAATCAGATCATGAAACATAAAACTGTTACTCCATTTTGCTCTGCTCTATGTCATTATGTGGTGTGTCCTACATAGATCTGCTACATCACTCAATACACCTGCACACTGTAAAGCACACAAGCTCCACGAAACTGTGACAATGTGACAGTGGTACACACCAAATGTGAACTATTTCACCTAAGCTTTTTATTTGTGGAATAGTCGCAATGATTCTACCTCCATCAATTTAATTTGGAGTCACGTGACTACAACTACTTCCGTGTTGGAAATAAAAAATGCGAAATAATTGCAATATTATAGCTAAATTAAAAGCCACGTTAATTGCACAATTTAATCAAACATCTAGCGAGAAATATCTAACTTTGAATCATTATTTTTGTGTACTGTATTGCACGTGCTTGAATTATGAGTTACATTCGATTATTGTGTCTCGCTCAGACATGTGTAATTGTCGGCAATTACACATTCTCTCCACTGCTCCCTTTGTATTGAAAAACCGAATTGTTTCCCCGTTTTATATTTCCTATCAAGAAAAAAAAACGCTGATGTTCCTGAATTAACAAGCAAATTATCTTCTGTACATTGGAGCTTGGAAAAGCACTGTTTTTGGGATATTGAAACAACTACAAGTGGACGTGAAGGAGCCCTGGAAACATCGGCTTTTTCTGCAGGACTCTGCTTGAGTGCACTCAATTGGCTTGACGATCTAGGGTGAGTTCCCTCATGTCAGTTTAAATATAAATTGGTGGTTTAATATGACATATACGGGGTCTGTGGTTTCAGAAACTGTTGGAAGTGTCCGTAGGTTTACTTCCGCGCGCTCCGTTATGTTACCCACAGCTGAGCCAAACTCATGAGCGCAAACTCGTGGCACGCAGGCACATTGGCTTGACCACTATTATTATTATAATTTAATTAGATTTTTTTATTGGGCGTTAACTGGTCTGAAGTACCCAGAGAACATGTTGTAAGCACCTGCAAACTCTGTCGCAGGTTTACTGTTAAAGTGGCTGTCTACTAGTATATTATGTTAAACTATCTCTGGACATGTCACACACTATAATTTGCTTGTTTAATTCAGGAAACAGCGTTTTTTTTTTTCTTTGATAGGAAATAAAACGGGGAACATTCGTCTTTCAATACAAGAGAGCAGTGGAGAAAATGTGTAATGGTGACATTACACATCTGCAGGCGAGACACAAATAATCGATGTAACTCATAAATTCAAGCACGTGCAATACAAATGCACAAAAATAATGATTCAAAGTTAGATATTCTCGCTAGATGTTTGATTAAATGTGCAATTAACTGGCTAAATTAGCTATAATATTGAATTATGTACCCCATTTTTTATTTCCAAACGACGGAAGTAGTTGTTAGTCACGTGACTCTAATATAAATTGATGGAGGAGATAATTGCGACTAGTGTGAAAAGTGTGAAATAGTTCACATTTTGATGTGTGCACCACTGTCACACTGTCACAGTTTCGTGTGAGACTGGGTTGCTGTAAAGCCACTCACGCTGTTGTCTTTATCCTAGTTTACATTTAATCTTCCTATGAATGCCCTTATAATCTGAAGTTTTATACTTTATTATTTATCTAAGTGATATGTTTTAGGTTTCATGTTGCACGATTGAACCTGTTCATAACAAAGGCCAATAAAACAATTCTGACTCTGAAAAGAATGAAAACGTGAGGCTTGGAAAAAGTGGGTAATTAATGATGATTTATTTATTTTTGGTAAATTGTTCATTATCACTAAAAATGATAAAAACAGATGTGAGAAATGTCATTTCTTGTTTTCATCGTGTTCAACTTTTTATCATGATTATTCTTTGGGGGGAGAAAGCTAAAACCTGGCTTTGAGCTGCATAGAAATCCAGGTACGAGTTACTATTTTGGTTCGACCAAGGCCACTGTCTTTGAACACATTGTAATGCGAAAAAGAAAAAACAAACAATTGCCCTGCTGTTTTAACCTTATTATTTTAGTCTGTTTCATGTTACACCAGTGCACTGAAGCAAATGTCTGTTTGTAAAACCTTTCGCTGCGACGGCAATAAACTGTTTCTGATTCTGAACTCTGTGTCAATTATTGCTTCATATGGACAGAATTAGGATTATATCACAGCATCAACCCAGAGCATGTGTATAACATGTTTAACCTCTTAACCCCCACCTGAACCAAACACATTTACTCCAGTTCAGCTTTACCCAAATCTAAAAGCTTCTTGACTGGAGAGCAACAGTGTAATGCCTCATTTGAAGCTAAGACCTACAAAAGTGATTGTTTTTATCATGTTGTTGCTGCGTTTGTCACATTTTTAAAGTGTTTTCGTCTCTTTTTCATCATGTTTTTGTCCAACAGGACGTGGAGCAGGTTTGTGTGCAGGCTGTGGCTTTAGAAACGCTCAGTCTGGTTTCATTTGTGTGGAGTTAAGTGTGGGCTGGTTTATCTTCCCCCTCAGTAAAACAGGAAAGTGTTCAGCCACTAGAGGGCGCTATCGCTCTATGGCAAAGGTCAGGACAGATGATAATGTGAAGCAGCTTTACAGAATGTTATTAAGGCCAGACCTGCAGGGAACAGGAGGAAACTATTGTATATTAGTTTGAGACTTTTGTAACAATTCTAATTTTGTCTTATTTTTTGGTTCAAAGCTCAATAAATCAGGAATTAAATTAGACTTGTGTGAAAAATCTTCCAAATGCTGTGGAGTCTGTAAAGTGTGGAGTCTGTAGGAGCGACTAAAGTGGAAAAAGGTAAGTTTCATCTTTACTAATGAGAACTAAATAATAAAGAGACTCTACTGATTATCATTTGGGTCATTTACTTTAATGTTGACGTTTAAATGGTCATTAAAATGTCATTCAACAGCCTTATATAGACCTGCTGCTACTCGTATAAACCCTGTAAACCTAAATGATTAAAATGACAGGCCTCACACTGCAGGACCACACTTTACAATCTTTAATACAATCAAAGACAATATCAAAGGAACAAGACGATAGAAACATTTATAATGAAACGGACACCAGGACGTCCTAAAGCAGTTTATTTCACTCAAGGAATAAGAGATCTTGTAACGGATTACAGGAGGTCAGGCTGTGCTTCTTTACATCAGTTTACATTAGGGCTGCGCAAAAACATCCATTTGTAGTTATTTAAATTCCAGTTTTTCCCCTCAGTTTTTTGTGTGCTTTCCTTTAAACCCTTCCTTGTGCTGTTCCGTAGCGTAATGTGAGCCACAGTCACACACAACAACATGGCTACGGCTAATTCAATCATTTGGGAACAGGTTTGGTTTTGATGCATTTAACGGCTGTATCGTCCAACGCCTGATAATTAAGTAAACCTTTAGTCCGGACGACTGCCCTGAGTGAAACATACAGACCGTAACAGAAGCCACGTGTCCCGACGTGTTCTGAACCATTGGTGCAGAGTCATGGCATCTGTTTGCATTTCTTTGGTCAGTGAGCTGAGGCCAGTGTCTCCAGGACCATTTGGAGCCAAAACATTTCTGCAGATGAAGGATTTCAAAAACAACACATTTGCAGCTATACTATGATGGCAGTGGAAATGTAGCTAACGATGCATGATGTCCAATTTAGTGGACACATGATTAATCACAAGTGGTCACATGTCTGGTTCCCCTTCAGCCAACCTTTAAGTTCTGCTTAAATACTATGAATGTGGTCCAGTCTCTGATGTCCGCTGGGATTTTAATAATTACGTATATGTTATGGTTCATTATAATGAGTTATAGTGATAAACATGAACATGCACAGTGTTGGGGACAGATGGATCAGAAAAATCAGATCCTTTTTGTTCGTTTGTGGTTAATAAGATATTCCTCAGAGGTAAAATGATGACAGTGATGATGCCGTTTGGAAAGAGACAAACAATTGTCAAAGAATCAAAAGACATAATTAGAGGAACATTGCTGATGTGAATGACATTGGGTTTCCATATCAAAAGTAAATTAATATATTTAAACATTATTAAGCCCTGATGTCTGCAGTACATTTTAAGTGCATTGGGGTAGAAATTGAAACAAAACACATTATCCCTTTTTTAAAATTGTTTTAAGCCAAATCACCAAGACCTAGTTTACATTTGATCTGAATAAACCGTCTGTTCTTCATCAGATCATAATATCAGATCAATGTAATAATATCAATAAGTCTGATGGACAAAAGCTCCAGGATCAGACGCCTGGAGAGTCTGTGACCCGCGCCGCCTAAAGGACTTCACTTTCTTCTCACGTCCTCGTCGTTCTTTCTTTGGAGGTGACTTTTTGTCTCAGACCCGTTCTTAATGGAGCTCAGACCTGTTCCACTGAGCCGTGATGCTGGATCCTTCTGTGGGTTTATTCTCTCTCTCCTGGGCTCAGTCTGAGGCGTCTGATCTGGAGCTGCTGCATATCAATAATAAGGTTTCCAGCTGTGGAGAAGCAGAGATCAGATTAACTTCTGATTCCAAATCATTAATTACAACTTATTTCCACAATATTATGTTAACTGACACTGAAATACATGAAAAGGATAAAGTCTCCAGGTCTGTTTTTGTGACGATATAAAATAACTTGGTTAGACTTTAAAAATAGTCAATTTTGCTGATTTGGGACCTTTAAAACAAGAATGCACTTGAACGAAAAAACTCTTAAAAACAAACTCCAACAGACTCATTGTTTTTATTCAGAAAAATATACAGAAAATGTCCGCTCCAGGTTCAGAACAGTCTCATAAAGTCAGGACTCACATCAGTGTCTTCAGTCGACAGTCAGGGCTCTGTTTAAGGCGAGGAGCTTCTTCACGTCTGACTTTCTCAGATTGTTATAACCCAGGTCCAGGTAAGTGAGATGTGAGGGGTTGGACTTCAGAGCTGAGGCCAGAGAGGAACAGCTGATCTTTGATAAACCACAGGAACTCAATCTGAATAAAGAATAAATGAAGTGATTAAAGTCCAGAGATAAACACAGATAAAACAAAGACTGACATCTTGAATAATAAACGACATGAATTCAAACTCAATAGTTAATCATGAAAAAATAATCAAATTTTCACCAACCGTTTAAAGTCGAATTCTTTCTAAAACTTTCTAAAATATAGTTTGAACGATATACAAATCTAAATGTAGATGAATTAATTTCATTCATTTTGTTACGTCTCTTTTTAAAATGTTATTTACAGTGTTCAAAAGTCTGTAGGAAAGACTTTCAATTCTTCTTGAAATGTATTGATTTTTGTCATGAACAAAATAAAAACAAATCACTAAAACTGTTGTGTTAATAGTTTGTGTTAAAGCTTGAGCCCTGACACAGAGACAGTGAACTGACCTGAGAGTCTGCAGGCGACAGTCTGACATTTGAAGAAAATCACACAGATGAGACACTCCTGAGTCAGACAGACTGTTACGACTGAGGTCCAGCTCAGTGAGATGTGAGGGGTTGGACTTCAGAGCTGAGGCCAGAGAGGAACAGCTGATCTCTGACAACCACAGTCATACAATCTGAATAAAGAATAAATGAAGTGATTAAAGTCCTGAGAAAAACAGACAAAAAGACAGACATCTTGAAGAATAAAATTCATGAGAAGACTCAAATCTGAATAGTTACAATAATAAACAGTATATTTTTTTACAAACAGTTTAAAGTCTAATTCTTTTAAAAAACTTTATAAAATATAGTTTGAACAATATACAAATCTTAATGTAGATGCATTAATTTCATTCATTTTGTTACGTCTCTTTTTAAAATGTTATTTACAGTGTTCAAAAAGTCTGTAGGATAAGCTTCTGGGTTTTCATTCTGCTAAAAATTAATTTATTTTGTCATGAACAAAACAAAAACAAATCATGAAAACTGTTTATTTATTGGTTTATTTGGTAGGGACAGTGCAAGTTAATGAACAAGCCACACCGGATTGTAGCCTTGGGCTAATTTTCATTCGTCGTCCCCCATGCGCACTCTCAAACACACTCACATACATCCTGACCTATTGTACATGTTTTTAGTGATAGGGAAACCGGAGTATCCGAAGGAAACCTGTGCAGACATGGGGAGAACATGCAAACTCCACACAGAAAGGCCTGGTCCCTGGTGGGAATCGAACCCTGGACCTTCTAGCTCTGAAGCACGAGCTCTAACCACTGTACTACTGTGTTAATAGTTGTGTTAAAGCTTGAGCCCTGACACAGAGACAGTGAACTGACCCGAGAGTCTGCAGGCGACAGTCTGACATTTGAAGAAAATCACACAGATGAGACACTCCTGAGTCAGACAGGTCTTTGTTATAACTCAGATCCAGTTCAGTGAGATGTGAGGGGTTGGACTTCAGAGCTGAGGCCAGAGAGGAATAGCTGATCTCTGACAAACCACAGTCCCACAATCTGAATAAAGAATAATGAAGTGATTAAGTCCAGAGTAAAGTCAGAGGAGGTTTCTGTAGCTACAGCTGAACATCTGAGACTCTGGTTTGGAGCAGGACTCAGAGGTCGGGGGTAAATGCTGTTGTTTTTCAGACATAATCTCCTACACTTTACTCTCAGAGAACGGTTACGTCCCATCACTCAGTTTCAGTGATTAAAGGATGAGGAGAGTGGAGGAGGGACGAGCGAGAGCCGTCACAGACCTGACACTGATGTCCTCAGACACAGCACTGACCTGAGAGTGGAGAGCTGACAGTGAGGACTCTTCAGACCAGCACACAGCGCAGACACTGAAGAGGAACTCAGGATATTTTCACTCAGATCCAACTCTCTGAGATGGGAGGGGCTGGAGCTCAGCGCTGACGCCACCACTTCACAGTGAAGCTCTGAGAGTCCACAGTTATTTAACCTGTAACAGATGTTAGAGCAACATGTGAGTGATTATAACAGGTCTGTGAAGCTGCTGTCTGTGACTGAGGACTCACACAGCCTTCCTGCAGTTCCTCACCGCTGGGATCAGTCTAAGTTTACCCTGAAAAGACGTGTTGTACTTCTTTAGGTCCAGCTCCTCCAGGACCTGCTCTGACATCTGCAGCATGTAGGCCAGAGCCGAGCACTGGATCACAGACAGTTCCTTCTTAGATCCACCTGCAGTCTTCAGAAAGTCTTGGATCTGCTGCTGCACAGACTGGTCCTTCAGCTCCATCAGACAGTGGAAGATGTTGATGCTTCTGTCGGGAGAGACTTTCTCTGAACTCATCTTTTTAAGGTTTTTAATGACTTTGGTGATTTCTGATTGGTCGACTGGACTCAGCAGAGCTCCTAAAAGTCTGTGGTTGGACTCCAGACTGAGGCCATGAAGGAACCGCACAAACAGGTCCAGGCGGCCGTTTGGACTCTGCAGAGAGTTTTCTACAGATTTCCTGAGGAACATATTTGGACTTAATCTGGAGACTGTTCCTTCCGTTCCATAAAGAAACTCCCTGACCACCTCCTGGTTGTTCTCTAAGCAGTGGTGCAGGTAAACGGCTGCCAGAAACTCCTGCACGCTCAGGTGGATGAAGCAGTAGACTGACTGGTTGAAGACACTCTCTCGTTTGAAGATCTCAGTGCAGAGTCCGGAGTAGACCGAGGCCTCGCTCAGGTCCAGACCCACCTGCTCCAGGTCTTCTTGGTAGAACATGATGTTTCCTGTCTGCAGATGCTCAAAGGCCAGTCTCCCCAGCTTCAGGAGCAGCTCTGTGTCGGCCTCTGTCAGCCCCGCTGTCTCAGACCTGACCTCTGTTTGTGTCTGTTTGTACTTCCTCTTCCTGTGCAGTGGTTTGTACTTCCTCTTCCTGTGCGTCTGAACCAACAGGAAGTGTGCGTACATGTCTGTGAGGGTCTGGGGCAGTGGTCCGCTCTGATGGGTTCTCAACACGTGGTCCAGGACTGTGGAGGTGATCCAGGAGAAGACTGGGATCTGGCTCATGTTGTAGAGGCTGCGGGAGGTTCTGAGGTGGGACAGGACTGTTTGAAGCTGCTCTTCATCTGAGAACCTCTTCCTGAAGTACTGCTCCTTCTGTGGGTCAGTGATGAAGCCCCTGACCTCCGTGACTCTGTGCACGCACCGCGCTGGGATCTGATGGGCCGCCGCTGGGCGGCAGGTGATCCATATAAGGGCGTGAGGAAGCAGAGCGCCTCTGATGAGGTTCACCAACAGTACGCCCACCTCTGTCCTCTGTGTGACCTCAGAGATGAGCTCACAGCTGAAGTCCAGAGACAGTCTGCTCTCGTCGAGGCCGTCAAAGATGAACAGGAGTTTACAGACGGACAGAGTGTGGGCTGTGAGCGTCTGTGGGGCAGAGAAACACAACATTTAACATCCATGACTTTACACCACTTTCCTTCAATCGTAACTTTAAACCAGTGAGTCGTTGACGCTTGATATAAATGAGAGTGACCTGTGGATCCAGCGCTGGATGGAACACTTGGATCAGCTCCATCAGACTGTAGCGCCTCCTTCTGACCAGGTTCATCTCTCTGAAGGACAGTGGCACCACCAGCTGCAGCTCCTGGTTCTCTGAGCCCTGGGCCCAGTCCAGACAGAACTTCAGGACTGAGAAGGTCTTCCCCACTCCAGCCACGCCCACAGTCAGCACGGCTCTGATGGAGCCCTGCTGCAGCGCCCCCTGCTGCTGCTCAGGGGGCAGAGCTTTAAAGATGTCCTGGCACCTGATGGTGATCTCATGGACCTCCTTCTTCTTTGACTGTGTCTCCAGACTCCTCTCCTCAGGTTGGGCTCTGGCCTCTTCACTGAGGCCCTCTGTGATGTACAGCTCAGTGAAGATGCTGTTCAGAAGAGTTCTATCTCCTGATTCTTCACTTCCCTCTGTCACACTCTCACATCTGCTGCTCAGGCTCTGCTTGTGGTCCTTCAGAACCTTCTGGAGACCTTCACCTGGACACAGAGGAGGCAGACACCTGTGAGTTCTGTTCATGTGTCATATACAGAAAATAAACTGCAGAGACTGACCTCCCCCAGGATCTCTGACCCACCAATGCTCGCTTTTGTTCTGCTTTGACTTTCTTTCTCTGTGGCCAAAAAAAAGACTATTTTCTTTAATCTGTTCGAGATAAACTACACATTTACTACACAAAATTATCTATCGCACATGTGTTAGTATTACAGCCAGAGAACAAATCACAGCGAGTTTTCGGTCACATTAACAACAGAAGATCAATGATTTTTATCTATTAGATGCTTTTCTGGACACTCAAAGTCACCTTCTATCATTGAGCAGTAAACACCAAACATAAACACAAAGATAAAAAATGGAATACCTATAAAAGGAGAGTCACTGTGTAACTAATGTAAGGCTCAGCGCCAGGAGGCATGAGCTACCACTGGCTTTAAACTTTTTGAGCTTTGTATCAGCTGAAAACATTACAACAAAATTTAAAACCTAAACTTAATCTCTCAGTAACAAATCAGAGTGTAGTACTTATTATAACCTTTCTTTTTTTATTTTTAGGAAAGATCCACTGATATAAATTATCTCTTTTCAAGGACGTCCTGTAAAAAGAGCTTTCCTCTGCACAGGGGCTTTCAGGTCCAAACAAGCAAACTTTTAAAAATGATTTCTCTCTTTGTTTTGCAATTTGTTTCACTTATGCCAAGAATACAATCAGTTTTTATTTGTAATAATCCCGTCTGTTTCTCACCGTAAGTCTGGAGCATCAGGACTGAAGTTTGGAGGGAGGCCATCAGACCGCTCACTCATCATGGACAGATATTTAGATCTGCTTCTGTGGAGAACAGATAATAAGAAAGATTTTCAGACTGATCCATGTGAAAGCAACACTCTGCTTCTACTGTTCCCTGATAAAACAAAGTGTCTCATAAAGGCGTCCTGGTCCTCCCTGACTCAGCACTAGTGAAGCCGAGGGCAAACCTTGTTATTGCGCATAAACACGACTGGAGTTTCAAACAGGTGTGTGGTTCTTTGATTATTCACACAGACCATTGGGGGCAGTGTGTTCTGCTCATAAAGTCACTTTTCAATTCAATACTTTAGATCCCAACGGAATATTTGTGAGCAGCTAGCAGGAACATACAGACACACAATCATACAGACGAGAAAATTGACAAAAAACTCTCTCTCTCACTCACTCCAGGAGTTAGAGGTGAGGGCGGACACTCCAGGAGTTAGAGGTGAGGGTGGACACTGCAGGAGTTAGAGGCGAGGGCGGACACTCCAGGAGTTAGAGGTGAGGGCGGACACTCCAGGAGTTAGAGGTGAGGGTGGACACTCCAGGAGTTAGAGGTGAGGGTGGACACTCCAGGGTTGAGGTGAGGGTGGACACTCAGGAGTTAGAGGTGAGGGTGGACACTCAGGAGTTAGAGGTGAGGGGCCCAGGAGTAGAGGGAGGCCGGACACTCCAGGTGTTAGAGGTGAGGGTGGACACTCCAGGAGTTAGAGGTGTGGGTGGACACTCCAGGAGTTAGAGGCGAGGGTGGATACTCCAGGAGTTAGAGGTGAGGGCGGACACTCCAGGAGTTAGAGGTGAGGGCGGACACTCTAGGGTGCACCATATAGTCACTATAGTAGATTATAATCATTCAATCTGTTGGTGATTAACAGTTCACTACTTTCTCCTCACTGCTGATAGTGTTGGGGTTTGTCATGTGGGGAGAAAGTAATGAACTGTATCTGAATCTCCAACAGAATGAGAGACTACATCTACTACAACTTACAAAACTCTGGTGATACTGAATTTGTGCAATAAACAGCGAGCAAACTCTGACAGTTTTATATTTAGAAATAATATTAGATCAGGGGCACTCTGACTAGTAGTTAAAAGTCCTTTATTAAATGGACATGTCCATTTAATAAAGGACTTTTAACTACTAGTCAGAGTGCTCAGATCCCTTTTTTCTCAGTGTATCCAGCTTTATACCTGATCTTTGAAGAGCACCTGCGCCTACCTTTTTCGGACCTACTGATGCACTCACTTCTCTCTGTTTTTCTAATATTAGATCAGTTTGATTTAACATAGATCGGACATAAATGAAGGAAACGGCTTGGATTATTGCTTTGTGCCTGAAGGGAGCGCTATCCATCATTTAATATGCCTGCCACTTTCCCATGTCAAGCCGTCTGTTTCTCACCGTGAGTCTGGAGGAGCAGCATCAGGACTGAAGTCTGGAGGGAGGCCATCAGACCGCTCACTCATCGTGGACAGATATTTAGATCTGCTTCTGTGGAGAATAGATAATAAGAAAGATTTTCAGACTGATACATGTGAAAGCAACACTCTGCTTCTACTGTTCCCTGATAAAACAAAGCATCTCATAAAGGCGTCCTGGTCCTCCCTGACTCAGCACTAGTGAAGCCGACGGCAAACCTTGTTATTGCGCATAAACACGACTGGAGTTTCAAACAGGTGTGTAATTATTTGATTATTCACACTGCAGGTCTTAGAGGCGAGGGTGGACACTCCAGGAGTTAGTGGCGAGGGTGGACACTCCAGGAGTTAGAGGTGCGGGTGGACACTCCAGGATTTAGTGGCGAGGGTGGACACTCCAGGAGTTAGAGGTGAGGGTGGACACTCCAGGATTTAGTGGCGAGGGTGGACACTCCAGGAGTTAGAGGTGAGGGCGGACACTCCAGGATTAAGAGGTGAGGGCGGACACTCCAAGAGTTAGAGGTGAGGGCAGACACTCCAGGATTTAGAGGTGAGGGCGGACACTCCAAGAGTTAGAGGCGAGGGCGGACACTCCAGGAGTTAGAGGCGAGGGTGGACACTCCAGAGTTAGAGGTGAGGGTGGACACTCCAGGAGTTAGAGGTGAGGGTGGACACTCCAGGAGTTAGAGGTGAGGGTGGACACTCCAGGAGTTAGAGGTGAGGGTGGACACTCCAGGATTTAGAGGCGAGGCGGACACTCTAGGAGTTAGAGGTGAGGGTGGACACTCCAGGATTTAGAGGCGAGGCGGACACTCCTAGGAGTTAGAGGCGAGGGTGGATACTCTAGGAGTTAGAGGCGAGGGTGGACACTCCAGGAGTTAGAGGTGAGGGCGGACACTCCAGAAGTTAGAGGCGAGGTGGACACTCCAGAGTTAGAGGCGAGGGCGGACACTCCAGGAGTTAGAGGCGAGGGTGGACACTCCAGGAGTTAGAGGCGAGGGTGGACACTCCAGGAGTTAGAGGCGTGGGCGGACACTCCAGAAGTTAGAGGCGAGGGCGACACTCCAGGAGTTAGAGGCGAGGGTGGACACTCCAGGAGTTAGAGGCGAGGGGACACTCTAGGAGTTAGAGGCGAGGTGGACACTCCAGGAGTTAGAGGCGTGGCGGACACTCCAGGAGTTAGAGGCGGGGTGGACACTCCAGGAGTTAGAGGCGAGGGGGACACTCCAGGAGTTAGAGGTGAGGGTGGACACTCCAGGAGTTAGAGTGAGGGTGGACACTCCAGGAGTTAAGAGGCGAGGGTGGACACTCCAGGAGTTAGAGGCGAGGGTGGACACTAGGAGTTAGAGGCGGGGGACACTCAGGAGTTAGAGGCGAGGGTGGACACTCTAGGAGTGGAGTGAGGGTGGACACCTAGGAGTTAGAGCGAGGGCGGACACTCCAGGAGTTAGAGCGAGGGTGGACACTCTAGGAGTTGGAGGTGAGGGTGGACACTCCAGGAGTTAGAGGTGAGGGGGACACTCCAGAGTTAGAGGCGTGGGCGGACACTCCAGGAGTTAGAGTGAGGGCGGACACTCTAGGGTGCCACCATATAGTCCCTATAGTAGATTATAATCATTCAATCTGTTGGTGATTAACAGTTCACTACTTTCTCCTCACTGCTGATAGTGTTGGGGTTTGTCATGTGGGGAGAAAGTAATGAACTGTATCTGAATCTCCAACAGAATGAGTGACTACATCTACTACAACTTACAAAACTCTGGTGATACTGAATTTGTGCAATAAACAGCGAGCAAACTCTGACAGTTTATATTTAGAAATAATATTAGATCAGGGGCACTCTGACTAGTAGTTAAAAGTCCTTTATTAAATGGACATGTCCATTTAATAAAGGACTTTTAACTACTAGTCAGAGTGCCTCAGATCCCTTTTTTTCTCAGTGTATCCAGCTTTATACCTGATCTTTGAAGAGCACCTGCGCCTACCTTTTTCGGACCTACTGATGCACTCAGTTCTCTCTGTTTTCTAATATTAGATCAGTTTGATTTAACATAGATCGGACATAAATGAAGGAAACGGCTTGGATTATTGCTTTATGCCTGAAGGGAGCGCTATCCATCATTTAATATGCCTGCCACTTTCCCATGTCAAGCCGTCTGTTTCTCACCGTGAGTCTGGAGGAGCAGCATCAGGACTGAAGTCTGGAGGAGGCCATCAGACCGCTCACTCATCGTGGACAGATATTTAGATCTGCTTCTGTGGAGAACAGATAATAAGAAAGATTTTCAGACTGATACATGTGAAAGCAACACTCTGCTTCTACTGTTCCCTGATAAAACAAAGCATCTCATAAAGGCGTCCTGATCCTCCCTGACTCAGCACTAGTGAAGCCGACGGCAAACCTTGTTATTGCGCATAAACACGACTGGAGTTTCAAACAGGTGTGTATTATTTCATTATTCACACTCCAGGAGTTAGATGTGAGGGCAGAAACTCCAGGAGTTAGAACCGAGGGCGGACACTCCAGGAGTTAGTGGCGAGGGTGGACACTCCAGGAGTTAGAACCGAGGGCGGACACTCCAGGATTTAGTGCGAGGGTGGACACTCCAGGAGTTAGAGGCGAGGGTGGACACTCCAGGAGTTAGTGGCGAGGGTGGACACTCCAGGAGTTAGAACCGAGGGCGGACACTCCAGGATTTAGTGGCGAGGGTGGACACTCCAGGAGTTAGAGGTGAGGGTGGACACTCCAGGAGTTCGAGGTGAGGGTGGACACTCCAGGAGTCCGAGGTGAGGGCGGACACTCCAGGAGTTAGAGGTGAGGGCGGACACTCCAGGAGTTCGAGGTGAGGGCGGACACTCCAGGAGTTAGAGGTGAGGGCGGACACTCCAGGAGTTCGAGGTGAGGGTGGACACTCCAGGAGTTCGAGGTGAGGGCGGACACTCCAGGAGTTCGAGGTGAGGGCGGACACTCCAGGAGTTAGAGGTGAGGGTGGACACTCAAGGATTTAGAGGTGAGGGCAGACACTCCAGGATTCAGAGGTGAGGGCGGACACTCCAGGAGTTAGAGGCAAGGGTGGACACTCCAGGAGTTAGAGGCGAGGGTGAACACTCCAGGAGTTAGAGGCGAGGGTGGACACTCCAGGATTTAGAGGTGGGGGCGGATACCTCCAGGAGTTAGAGGTGAGGGTGGACACTGCAGGAGTTAGAGCGAGGGGGACACTCCAGGAGTAAGGCGAGGGTGGACACTCCAGGAGTTAGAGGTGAGGGTGGACACTCCAGGAGTTAGAGGTGAGGGTGGACACTCCAGGAGTTAGAGGTGAGGGCGGACACTCCAGGGTTAGAGGGAGGGTGGACACTCCAGGAGTTAGAGGTGAGGGCGGACACTCAGGAGTTAGGCGAGGGTGGACACTCCAGGAGTTAGAGGTGAGGGTGGACACTCCAGGAGTTAGAGGGAGGGCGGACACTCCAGGAGTTAGAGGTGAGGGCGGACACTCCAGGAGTTAAGGAGGGGACTCCAGGATTGAGGGGGGGGACACTCCAGGAGTTAGGGCGAGGGTGGACACTCCAGGAGTTAGGAGGGCGAGGGTGGACACTCCAGGAGTTAGAGGCGAGGGCGGACACTCCAGGAGTTAAAGGCGAGGGTGGACACTCCAGGAGTTAGAGGCGAGGTGGACACTCCAGAAGTAGAGGCGAGGGCGGACCACTCCAGGAGTTAAAGGCAGGGTGGACACTCCAGGAGTTAGTAGCGAGGGTGGACACTCCCAGAAGTTAGAGGCGAGGGCGGACACTCCAGGAGTTAGAGGCGAGGGTGGACACTCCAGGAGTTAGAGGCGAGGGTGGACACTCCAGGAGTTAGAGGCGTGGGCGGACACTCCAGGAGTTAGAGGCGTGGGTGGACACTCCAGGAGTTAGAGGCGTGGGCGGACACTCCAGGAGTTAGAGGCGTGGGTGGACACTCCAGGAGTTAGAGGCGAGGGTGGACACTCCAGGAGTTAGAGGCGTGGGTGGACACTCCAGGAGTTAGAGGCGTGGGCGGACACTCCAGGAGTTAGAGGCGTGGGTGGACACTCCAGGAGTTAGAGGCGAGGGCGGACACTCCAGGAGTTAGAGGCGAGGGTGGACACTCTAGGAGTTGGAGGTGAGGGTGGACACTCCAGGAGTTAGAGGTGCGGGTGGACACTCCAGGAGTTAGAGGCGAGGGCGGACACTCCAGGAGTTAGAGGCGAGGGTGGACACTCTAGGAGTTGGAGGTGAGGGTGGACACTCCAGGAGTTAGAGGCGTGGGCGGACACTCCAGGAGTTAGAGGTGAGGGCGGACACTCTAGGGTGCACCATATAGTCCCTATAGTAGATTATAATCATTCAATCTGTTTGGTGATTAACAGTTCACTACTTTTCTCCTCACTGCTGATAGTGTTGGGGTTTGTCATGTGGGGAGAAAGTAATGAACTGTATCTGAATCTCCAACAGAATGAGTGACTACATCTACTACAACTTACAAAACTCTGGTGATACTGAATTTGTGCAATAAACAGCGAGCAAACTCTGACAGTTTTATATTTAGAAATAATATTAGATCAGGGGCACTCTGACTAGTAGTTAAAAGTCCTTTATTAAATGGACATGTCCATTTAATAAAGGACTTTTAACTACTAGTCAGAGTGCCTCAGATCCCTTTTTTTCTCAGTGTATCCAGCTTTATACCTGATCTTTGAAGAGCACCTGCGCCTACTTTTTCTGACCTACTGATTGTCAGCCACTTCTCTCTCACGTTTTCAATGATTAGAATCAGTTTGATTTAACATAGATCGGACATAATATGAAGAAACGGCTGGATTATGCTTTATGCCTTGATAGGAGCGCTATCCATCATTTAATATGCTGCCACTTCCCATGCAAGTCGTCTGTTTCTCAACCGTGAGCTGGAGGAGCACATCAGACTGAAGTGCTGGAGAGGCCATCAGACTGCTTCACTCATTCGTGGACAGATATTTAGATTCTGCTTCGTGGAGAACGATTAATAGTAATGATTTCAGACTGATAACAATGTGAAAGCACACTCTGCTTCTACTGCTTCCTGATAACAAGCATCTCATAATAGGCGTCCTGATCCTCCCTGACTCAGCATAGTGAGCCTGACGGCAAACCTTGTTATTGTGCGTCATGAAACACGACTGGAGTTTCATGAGCAGGTTGTAATTATTCATTATTCCACACTCCAGGAGTTTAGAGGTGAGGGCAGATAACTCCAGAGTTAGATGGTGACGGTGACGACTTGACTCCAGGAGCTTAATGAACGGAGGGCGGACACCCAAGATGTTGGTCGAGGGTGGACACTCAGGAGTTTGAGCGAGGTGGACACTCCAGCTAGTTAGTGGCAGGGAACACTCCAGAGGTTAAGAAACCGAGGGTCGACACTCCAAGATTTAGTGGCGAGGTGGACACTCCAGGAGTTAGAGGCGAGGGTGGACACTCAGGAAGTTCAGTGGCGGAGGGTGGACAGCTCCGGAGTTAGTAGGGAGGGTGGCACTCCAGAGTTAGAGGGGAGGGCGTACACTCCAGATTAGAGGTGAGGGTGGACACTTCCCAGTGAGTCGAGGTAGGGTGGACACTCCAGGATTCCGAGGTGAGGGCGGACACTCAAGGATTAGAGGTGAGGCGGACATCCAGGAGTTCGAGGTAGGTGCGGTAACTCAGGAGTAGAGGTGAGGTGCGGACATCCCAAGGATGATTGAGGCCGGGGCGGACACCCAGATCAGAGGTGAGGGCGGCACACTCCAGGAATTTAGAGGTGGGGCGGATACTCCAGGAGTTATTAGGTTGAGGGTGACATTGCAGGAGTTAGAGGTGAGGTGATCACTGCGCAGGAGTTAGAAGGCGAGGGTGGACACTCAGGAGTTAGAGCGAGGGGCGGACACTCCAGGAGTTAGAGGTGAGGGCGACACTCCAGGAGTTAGAGGCGAGGGGACCACTCAGAGTTAAAGGCGAGTGGTGGACACTGCCAGAGTTAGAGGTGAGTGGACACTCCAGGAGTTAGAGGTGATGGGTGGCACCATGAGTTAGAGGTGAGGGTGGCACCCAGGAGTTAAAGGCGAGGTGGACCACTCCAGAGTTAAGGTGAGGTGACACTCCTAGATTAAAGGCGAGGGTGGAACTCCAGGATTAAGGCGAGGTGTGCACACTGGCAGGAGGTTAGAAGGTGAGGTGGACACTCCAGGAGTTAAAGGCGAGGGTGGACACCAGAGTTAAGGGTGAGGGTGGACACTCCAGAGTTAGGTGAAGGGTGACACCCAGAGTTAGGAAGCGAGGTGACCTCCAGGAGTTGAGGTGCGGGTGTGGACAACTCCAGGAGTTAGAGGCGATGGGTGACACTCAGGAGTTAGAGGTGAGGGTGGACACTCCACAGAGTTAGAGTGCGGGTGGACCTCCGTAGGAGTTAGTTGGCGAGCGGTTGGACACTCCAGGTTAGAGGCGAGGTGGACACTCCAGAATTTAGATGGTGTGAGGTGGTAATACTTCCAGGAGTCAGAGTTGAGGGTGGACACTCCAGAGTTAGCAGGTGGAGGGTGGATACTCCAGGAGTCAGAGGTGAGGCGGACACGTCAGAGTTAGAGGCGAGGCGACACTCCAGGATTAAAGGCAAGGCGGACAACTCCAGGAGTTAGAGGTGAGGGCGGACACTCCCAGAGTTTAGAGGCGAGGGTTGGACACTCCAGGTAGGTTACGAGTCGGGGTTGGACAGCTTCAGGAGTTAAGAGGTGAGGTGGACCTCTAGGAGTTGGAGGTGAGGGTGGACACTCCAGGAGTTAGAGGTAGGGCGTACCTTCCAGGAGTTAAGACGGCGTGGGCGCGACACTCAGGGTTAGAGGCGTGGGCGGACACTCCAAGGAGTTAGAGTGGAGGGCGGATCACTCCAGGAGTTTGAGGCGTGCGCGACACTCCAGAGTTAGAGGCGTGGGCGGATCCACTCCGAAGATTAGAGGTGAGGCGGACCACTCAGGGTGCACCATATAGTCCCTATAGTATGATATATCATTCAACTGTTGGTGATTAACAGTTTCACTAACTTTCTCTCACTGGCTGATAGTGTTTTGGGTTTGTCATGGTGGGGAGAGAAAACTGTATTGAATCTCCACAGAATGAAGAGCTACAGTCTACACAACTTAAAAACTCTGGGTGTACTGAATTTGTGCAATAATCAGAGAGCAAACCTGACAGTTATATTTAGAAATAATTAGATCTAGGGCACTCTGACTGAGTGAGTTTAAAAGTCTTTATTAATGGACAAATTGTTCCATGTTTAATCATAAGGACTTTTAACTACTAGTCAGAGTGCCTCAGATCCCTTTTTTCTCAGTTGTACCAGCTTTATACCTGATCTTTGGAAGACACCGTGCGCCTACCTTTTCGGACCTACTGATGCACTACTCTTCTCTGTTTTTCTATATTAGATCATTTTGATAAAATGATCGGGACATAATAAGGAAACGGCTTTGGATTATTGCTTTAGTGCGAAGGAGCGTCTATCTCTCATCATCTTAATATCCTGCCTATTTCCTATGTCAATCGTCTGTTTCACGTGAGTCCGACATTGCAGGACTTGGAAGTCTGAGGGAGCCAGTCAGACGCCATCTCATCGGGACAATATTAGATCTGCTTCTGTGGAGAATCAGATATAAGAAATTTTCAGACTGGAAACATTGTAAGCAACACTCTGCTCTACGGTTCCCTGATAAAACAAAGCACTCATAATAAGGCTGTCCTGATCCTTCCGCTGGACTCAGCACTGAGTGATAGCCGAGCAAACGCTTGTTATTTGCGCATAATCACGACTGGAGTTTCAAACAGGTGTGTAATTATTCATTAGTCACACTCCAGGAGTTTAGGAGGTGAGGGCAGAAACTCAGGAGTTAGAGGTGAGTGGCGACATCCAGGAGCTAAGAGTGAGGGCGGACATCCAGGAGTTAGAGGCGAGGGGACTCCAGGAGTTAGGCGAGGGCGACACTGCCAGGATTAGAACCGAGGGCGCACTCAGGATTTAGTGGCGAGGGTGGACACTCCAGGATTAGAGCAGGGTGACACTCAGGAGTTAGTAGGCGAGGTGGGACACTTCAGGAGTTTAGAGGTCGGTGGACACTCTCAAGGAGTTTAGAGGTGCGGGGACACTCCAGGAGTTAGTGGCTGAGGGTGGGACACTCAGAGTCAGAGGCGAGGGTGTGACTACTGCCAGGAGTTAAGAGGCGAGCGGACACTCCAGGAGTTAGAGGCGAGGGTGAAACTCCCAGGATTAGTGGTGAGGTGGAACTCCAATGAGTTAGTGGTGAGGGTGGACATCCAGGTAGTTAGTGGTGACGGGTGGAAAGACTCCAGGAGTTAGTGTGAGGGTGGACACTCAGTATGTCTTAGTGGTAGGTGACACTGCATGGAGTTAGAATGGCGAGGGGTGGAAACCAGGTAGGTAGTGGGAGGGTGACACTGCCAGGAGTTAGTGGTGGAGGGGGACACTCCAGTAGTGTAGTGGTGAGGGGTTGACTACTGCCAGAGTTAGAGGCGAAGGGTGGACAGCCAGGAGTTAGAGGCAGGGCGGTACACTCCAGAGTTGAGACCGAGGCGACACTCCAGGAGTTAGAACGAGGGCGGACCTCCATGGAGTTAGTAGCGCGATGGGCCGGCCCACTCCAGAGTTAAAGGGCGAGGGTGATCACTCCAGGCATTAAGAGACCTGAGGTGGGACACCCAGGAGTTAGAGGCAAGGGCGGACACTCCAGTGTTAGTACAAGGCGGACACTCCAGGATTTATAGGCGAAATGGAGGAACTCCAGGAGTAAAGAGGCGAGGGCGGACAACTCCAGGATGTTAAAGGCTGAGGGTGATCACTCCAGGAGTAGCAGGCAGAGGGCGGACTGCTCCATATCTAGAGGCAAGGGCGGACACTCAGTAGTGTAGAATCCGAGGGCGGACACTGCCAAGAGTTAAAGGTGAGGGCGGACTCCAGATGTAGTGTGAGGGTGACACTCCAGGAGTTAGAGGCAAGGGCGGACACTCCAGTAGGTAGAACTGAGGCGCGACACTCGGAGTAGAACCGAGGGCGGACACTCCAGGAGTTAGGGCTGAGGCGCGTGACACTTCCAGGAGTTAAAGGCGAGGGGACACTCAGAGTAGAACCGAGGCGGACACGTCCAGGAGTGTAGGAGGTTGAGGGTGGAACACTCCAGGAAGTTAGTAGCGAGGGTGGACACTCCAGAGTTAGAGGGTGGAGGTGTACACTCAAGGATTAGAGGTGAGGTGGGAACTCCAGGAGTTGGAGGTGAGGGTGGATATCAGGAGTCAGAGGCGAGGGTGGACACTCCAGGAGTTAGAGGTGAGGCGTGACACTCAGGAGTTAGAGGTGAGTGGTGGCACTCAGGAGTTAGAGGCGAGGGTGGACACTCCAGGATTAGTAGCGAGGGTGGACTACTTGTCCCAGAGTTAGAGTGAGGGTGAACTCCAGGAGTTAGAGGTGAGTGGTTGTGACACTCCAGGAGGTGGAGTTGAGGTGTGGATACTCCAGGAGTCAGAGGCGAGGCGTGGACACTTCAGGAGTTAGAGTGAGGTGGAACACTCCGGAGTGGAGGTGAGGTGGACACTGCCAGGGTAGTTAAGGCGCAGGGTGGACACTCCAGGATGTTAGTAGCGAGGTGGACACTCTAGGATTGGAGGTGTGGTGGACACTCCAGGGACGTTAGAGGTGAGGTGCGGACACTCCAGAGTTAAGTGAGGGCGGAACACTCTAGGGCCACCATATCTATTCCTTTATGATTATAATCAATTTCAATCTGTTGGTGATTCACATTCACTACTTCTCCTTCACTGCTGATAGTGTTGGGGTTGTCAAGGTGGGGAGAAAGTAATTGAGCTGTATCTGAATCCACAAGAGTGACTACATCTACTAACAACTTACATAACTCTGGTGATTACTCTGAAGTTTGTGCATAACAGACAGCGACAAACTCTGACAGTTTTATATTAAATAATAAGAATAGGGGCACTCTGACTATAGTTAAAATCCCTTTATTAAATGGACATGTCCCATTGTAATAAAGGACATTTACTACTAGTCAGTGAGTGCTCAGTATCCCTTTTTTCTCAGTGTATCACTTTATACCTTGACTTTGAAGAGGCAAACTGCGCACTTTTCGGACCTCACGATGCACATCACTCTCTCGTTTTTTTCTAATATAGATCATTTGATTTAACATAGTATCGGGACATAATAAACGAAACGGCCTTGGATTATTGCTTTATGCCTGAAGGAGCGCATCCCACTATTTAATAGTGCCTCCACTTTCCAGGTCAAGCCGCTGTTCGTCACGTGAGTCTGGAGACAGCATCAGAACTGAAGCTGGAGGGAGGCCATCAGACCGTCAATCATCGTGAGATATTTAGATCTGCGTCTGTGGAGAACAGATTGAAAGATTTCAGACGCATACATCGTGAAAGCACACTCTGCTTCGACTGTTCCGCTGATAGAAGACAAAGCATCTCCATTAAAAGCGTCTGATTCCTCCCTGACTCACATATGAAGCCGGACGGTCAAACCTTGTTATTGAGCATAAACACGACTGGAGTTTCAACAGGTGTGGTAATTATTCATATCACACTCCAGGATAGAGGTGAGGCATAAACTCCAGGAGTTGATTTGAGGGCGTACACCAGAGTTAGAGGTGAGGGCTGGACACTCCGGAGTTAGTGGGCGAAGGGTGGCCACTCCAGGAGTTAGAACGAGGGCGGACACTCCAGGATTTAGCTGGCGCTGGGTGGACACTCCGGAGTTAGTGGCGAGGGTGACACTCCAGAAGTTAGAGGCAGGCTGGACACCCAGGAGTTAGTGGCGAGGTTGGACCTCCAGGAGTTCGAGGTGTAGGTGGACACTGCCAGAGTTGTAAAGAGTGAGGGTGGACACTTCCAATTAGAGTGAGGGTGGACACTTCCGAGTTCGAGTGAGGCGGACACCCAGGAGTTGAGGACCGAGGTTGGACACTCCAGATTTAGAGTGAGGTGGCGAGCACTCAGATCAGCAGGTGAGGTGCGGACACTCAGGAGTTAGAGGCAAGGGTGGACACTCCAGAGTTAGAGGCGTGGTGGACACTCCAGGATTTAGAGTGTAGGGTGGACTCCCAGGAGTTCGAGGTGAGGTGTGGCACCCAGATCGACGTGAGGGCGGATCACCCAGGAGTTAGAGCGAGGTGACACCCAGAATTAACGTGAGGGCGGATACCCAGGAGTTAGAGGTGAGGGTGGACAGCTCCGGAGTTGAGAGTGAGTGGCGGACACTCCAGGATTTATAGGGATGGGTGGACACTCCAGGAGTTAGACGGTGTACGGGGCGGATCACCCAGGAGTAGGAGCGAGGGTGACACTCACAGAGTTTAGAGGTGAGGGTGGAACTCTCAGAGTTAGAGGTGAGGCGGACACTCCAGAGTTATAGGCGAGGGAGGACACTCCAGGAGTTAAAGGCGAGGGGGGACACTCCAGGAGTTAGTAGCGAGGGTGGACACTCCAGAGTTAGAGGTGCGGGTGGACACTCCAGGAGTTAGAGGTGCGGGTGGACACTCCAGGAGTAGTGGTGAGGGTGGACATCCAGGAGTTAGAGGCGAGGGTGGAACACTCCAGAGTTAGAGGCGAGGGCGGACACTCCAGGAGTTAGAGGCGAGGTGGAACCAGAGTAGGGTGAGGGTGAAACTCCAGGAGTTAGTGGTGAGGGTGGACACTCCAGGAGTTAGGTGGTGGAGGGTGGAAACTCCAGGATTAGTGGTGAGGGTGGACACTCCAGTAGTTAGTGGTGAGGGTGGACACTCCAGGAGTTAGAGGTGAGGGCGGACACTCCAGGAGTTAGAGGCGGGGTGGAAACTCCAGGAGTTAGTGGTGAGGGTGGACACTCCAGGAGTTAGTGGTGAGGGTGGACACTCCAGAGTTAGAGGCGAGGGTGGACACTCCAGGAGTTAGAGGCGAGGGGCGGACACTCCAGGAGTTAGAGGTGAGGGCGGACACTCCAGGAGTTAGAGGCGAGGGGGACACTCCAGGAGTTAAAGGCGAGGGCGGACACTCCAGTAGTTAGAACCGAGGGTGGACACTCCAGGAGTTAAGGCGAGGGCGGACACTCCAGGAGTAGAGGCGAGGGTGGACACTCCAGGAGTTAGAGGCGAGGGCGGACACTCAGGAGTTAGAGCGAGGGCGGACACTCCAGATAGAGGCGAGGGGACACTCCAGGAGTTAAAGGCGAGGGCGGACACTCCAGGAGTTAGAGGGAGGGCGGACACTCCAGGAGTTAGAGCGAGGGTGGACACTCCAGGATTAGAGGGAGGGTGGACACTCCAGGAGTTAGAGGTGAGGGTGGACACTCCAGGAGTTAGAGGGCGAGGGTGGACACTCCAGGAGTTAGAGGCGAGGGTACACTCAGGATTAAAGCGAGGGCGGACACTCCAGGAGTTAGAGGTGAGGGTGGACCTCAGGAGTTAGAGGCGAGGGGGACACTCCAGGAGTTAGAGGTGAGGGTGGACACTCCAGGAGTAGAGGCGAGGGTGGACACTCCAGGAGTTAAGGCGAGGGGGACACTCCAGGAGTTAGAGGGCGAGGGTGGACACTCCAGGAGTTAAAAGGCGGACACTCCGTAGTTAGAACCGAGGCGGACACTCCAGGATAGAACCGAGGTGGACACTCCAGGAGTTAGTGAGGCGGACACCAGGATTAGTAGCAGGTGACACCCAGGATTAGAGTAGGGGACACTCCAGAGTTAGAGGGCGGGTGGACACTCCAGGATTAAAGGCGAGGGTGGACACTCCAGGAGTTAGAACCGAGGGCGGACACTCCAGGAGTTAGAGGTGAGGGCGGACACTCCAGGATTAGTAGCGAGGGTGGACACTCCAGGAGTTAGAGTGAGGTGGAACTCCAGGAGTTAGAGGTGCGGGTGGACACTCCAGGAGTTAGAGGTGCGGGTGGACACTCAGGATTTAGAGGTGAGGGCGACACTCCAGGGCGCACCATAAGTCACTATAGTATTGATTGATTGATTGATTGACTATAGTAGATTATAATCATTCAATCTGTTGTGATTAACAGTTCACTACTTTCTCCTCACTGCTGATAGTGTTGGGGTTTGTCATGTGGGGAGAAAGTAATGAACTGTATCTGAATCTCCAACAGAATGAGTGACTACATCTACTACAACTTACAAAACTCTGGTGATACTGAATTTGTGCAATAAACAGCGAGCAAACTCTGACAGTTTTATATTTAGAAATAATATTAGATCAGTTTGATTTAACATAGATCCGACATAAATGAAGGAAACGGCTTGGATTATTGCTTTATGCCTGAAGGGACGCTATCCATCATTTAATATGCCTGCCACTTTCCCATGTCAAGCCGTCTGTTTCTCACCGTGAGTCTGGAGGAGCAGCATCAGGACTGAAGTCTGGAGGGAGGCCATAAGACCGCTCACTCATCGTGGACAGATATTTAGATCTGCTTCTGTGGAGAACAGATAATAAGAAAGATGATTCATGTGAAAGCAACACTCTGCTTCTACTGTTCCGTGATCAAACAAAGCGTCTCATAAAGATGTCCTGGTCCTCCCTGACTCAGCACTAGTGAAGCCGACGGCAAACCTTGTTATGTGCATAAACACGACTGGAGTTCAAACAGGTGTGTGGTTCTTTGATTATTCACACAGACGAGTGTGACCTCACACAGACCATTGGGGCAGTGCGTCCTACTCATGAAGGCACTTTTCAATTCAATACTTTAGATCCCAAGGAATATTGTGAGCAGCTAGCAGGAACATACAGACACACAATCATACAGTCGAGAAAATGAACTAAATAAAATAAAAGAACAAAAAAGAAAAGTAAGAAAGTGCAGAGTACATCATATCAAGTAGCAACCAGGCAAAAGTTAAGAATGACTATAAGCCCAATAACAGCGGGGATTATAGCGTTTTCTCTTCATTAGTTTACCCCTGAGGGCAGGAGCTCAAACTGCCCGTGCAGGGTGTGAGGGGTCAGCAAAGATTCCTTCAGCTTTGTTCACTGTTCGAGACTGAAAAATGTTTGGTCACTTAATTGAACTCCAGTAATAAGCCGAATGCCCATCTGGACTGTGCATGTGTGGGTCAATCATGCTCCTAAATGTTCGGCCCAACTAAACCACACGGCCATTAAAATGTGTGAGCGAGTTCAGGTAGCGGAGCATGAACACTGAAGTATATTATACTGAAGTATATAACCGTGAACCGTGAGGCTAATGGGCATTGGTTTAAATACTTAAGTTACAAGTGATATTTCTTGGAAATATTTATGTTGGTAATATCTTGAAAGTGAGGGAACAGTCACAGACACCGTCACTTTTTAAATCATTTAAATTTGACTTGGAATCACAGGGAAAAGCTTCAAAACAGGGCTGATGTTAAATATAGTGGGTACATTTATGTCAAATTAGCGATTGATTTGTTATGTTGTAATGTAGCTACACCATCAGATCACTCGTAAAAAAATACAAATAAAGTAAATTGAGATGGCATAGGTGGGGGCGGACACTCCAGGAGTTAGGGGTGAGGGCGGACATTCAAGGAGTTAGAGGAGAGTGTTAAAGGATAACATTAAATCGCTATTTATCATACTGGGTCAAGCTGTACAGTCGTACTATCTCTGTCATAGCCTTGACTGTGGTGCTCAGGCGCCCACTTCAGACACTGAGCACCATCTGGCTCTCTGTGACGTCCCTGATGAAAACCCTCTGTGGGATTTCAGTCTGGTCACAGCTCCTTCGTTCAGGCCTCGAGCCAAAGTCCAACAGAACAATCAGATTTATGTCTTTATTTCTTATAACGATCAACGAGGAGCCATCATTAGTGATGGATTATGATCTTTAACTGAATCTCTGTGATTCACTTAAACTCTTGTGACATTAGACAAATACTAATGTAACACAGGGAAGGGCATCAGGGTTTGTCAGTGTTTCACTGAAATATGAACATGAATATTAACTCAAAATCACTGCCCTGGGCTCAGTTTCAGACAATCACAGGATCTTAATACAATCAGTAAAAACTGTTCACTTCTTTAAAACCTTTACTTAATCTGTACAATTTTAAAACAAGCTTTTATGAGTTTATCCATTTGATCCTGGAGGAGCTCCTGACTGGACACTTTTCAGACGTATATTTGGATTGACCTGTAGCTCTTCCCGTACGAGGGGTCAGAGTAACAATAATTAAAATATGAATGTGGTAAAAATCAAAGCAGTAAAACTAGACTTGATAAAAATCAAAGGTGTGAAAAACAGAACATGGTAAAACTGAGTTCCATAAAATCCCACATGTGATTAAAATCATCTGAGAAAATGTGACTCTGTGAATTTGGATTCATTAAAATGAAAACATGGTTATTTTAATGACATTAATATCATGTGCATCAAACTTAATCCATTCATAGTCCACAGCTCCTCGTATACGTTCACCTGCACTTATCTCTGACCACAGGCCAGAGTGGAGCCTTTTAACCTCTTAACCTCCACTTTAATCAAGTGCATTGTCTCCAGTTCGGCTTTACCCAAATCTAAAAGATTATCCAATGGAGAGCAACAGTAATGCCTAATTTGAAAGAAAACTGATGCAGTTTTGTCACATTTTTTAAGTGTTTTTGTCTCTTTTTATGTTTTTGATTGCTTTCTGACATGTTTTGTTTTTGTCGCTCTTTTGATGCTCTTTTTTCAGAAGCTTTTAGATTTGGTAAAGCCAAACTGTAGAAAATGTGCTCGGTTCAGGTGGGGGTTTAGAGGTTAACAGAAGTTATAGAAGAGATCGTTTGTATCTCCAAAGTTGAAGCTATTGTTGCGGCTAACTAAGCTAACTAACAACAGGAGCTAATGTGGAGACAAACGAGCTTCAAACGTCTCCACATTGAGCTTTGGTTTGTGTCTCGGTCCATTTAGGAAACTGTTACATCTGCCCATCCATCAATGTCTCTGAGGCCTGAGCTGAGCCTCCAGGTTTAAGCTACAGATCTACAGGAAATAACAAATATTACAGCACGACACGGTGAATGATGAAACTGAAGAGGTAAAAGTGGAGGAGCTAAAACTAAGCAACATTAACTTTTATAAACATATTGTTTCTACATCCATGTTGTACATCCAAATTCACAGAGTCACATTTTCACACAGAATTTCACATCTGGGATTTTATCAGTTTTATCACGTTCTGTTTCTAGTTTTACTGCTTTGATTTCTATTACATTCATATGTTAATGATGTTTTGTCACTTTGACCCGTCATACTCCCGTTCATCTGTTTAGTCTTTAAATATTTAGTTCCCAGATATTTCCCTGGGCGTTAGATCGAATCATCAAAGGCCATTCAGAGAAATCACTACAATAAGAAGAGTCTCGTTAGTTTAATGACCATCACAACATGGCGCCAGAGCTGTTGTTCCAATGGGTTACCGTGGCAACGCCTTATCATGAGTTTTATTACAGATTTGTGAATGATCCACTCACTGTTTATCAGCAGGATGGATTTATTGCCTTGTCACAAACTCGGATTCTTTTCAGTGCAATTGTTCACGATGCAACATAAAGTAGTGAGTTTAGTCACATTAGTCTTTGAAGGAGGTTAAATAAGAAACAAACTCACTTTATCCCATAGAGCTGTGGCTCAGTGCTGCCCTCTGGAGGCTTTGCTTTTCCTTCTGCCATTTCCTCCAAGTCTCGTCCTGGGGGAGAGTCAGAGCCGTTAAACACAGAGATAAACCTCATTCATATTAACGCTGTGTTTTACCTGTGACTGGACGAACAGGAAACAGTGGGAGCGGCTCTGCTCGACTGTATTCCTCACCACACTCCTTCAGACGCACTTTGACTCCTCACAGGTTCAGACACGTATTTCCTCTGACAGTTTATAATCAGCATTTACACACGTTACACTGATACAACTCTAATAATGCACTCAAACCAAATGTACTCTTGTGTATATTATTGTGTATATGATGAAGTGATGAGCGTGTGTCTGTAAACTGTAGCTCTGTCTTATTCCAAAGCCTCACCTGAGTGTGGGCTCTGAAGCGTCTCCTCTTCCTCTGTCCGACTCTCCCTGGTTTCTGCAGTTTGACGTCTGTGCCGTCCTGTAATCTCCCCTTCAGCCGCACATTTCTGACACTGTGACGGTTACACAGGAGTAAAGGAATTCTTCACAGCGCTCTTTACCTGAGACACATGACCAGCCCCGCCCTCTGTCACCACAGCACACATTTAACCCTTAAGGCACAGGGAACAGGGAAAACCATTACCTTTAGAGATCAATGTGAAACTTCTGCTGAACATCATTGATATACTCGTATCTTCGTTAATGTCTTTTTATGCATAATGACTGTGAAAATAATGTACATGTAGTAACATTTTCTAAAACCTTTGTCACATAATTGTGTTAATCCACTTCAGTTCTGCACAAAACTACTAAGGTTTAAAAACAAATCAAAATATTAAACTTAATAAAAACTGACACAAAATTAAAGACAAAATGTTCCATATAAAAAAATAGTTCAGGCTGAAATTGCATTTACATTTAGAGTAGGCGCTCATAAGCTTTTGCTTTGGCCCACTCTTTTTAAGCAACATTTTAATTACTCAAATAAACTAAACTAAATTAAACATTGAAAACACCCTCGGTTTGTCAAAGAGCAGTAACAACTTTGATCACAATAATGTTGAATGTATGATTTTATAGTGTGATGGCAGAGCGATGAAAAAGTGAGTTTATAATGGGAGTCAATGGGAAGAAAATGAAAACATGAAAACTCAACTTTACATAAAAACTAAAAAATACAGAAAATGTCAAGTTGTCACTGATCTTTGACATACCCAAAGGTGTTTTTGTAAATCCAATTTCTGCCCAAAATCACTTCATATGAAACTTGAACAATTGTGTGTTTTAATTTTCATCTATAATATTTTTTACAGTCGTCAAAAAAGTGTCATGAAAAGCCGCTAACGTGAGATTAGGGGAGTCTTTCTTCACGGAACACAAGGTTAAGGAGTTGAACTTCCTCCAGACGTACCGGAGAAGACCTGCAGGGGAACTCATCGGGCGTCTTTTATTCCAGAGGCTAAAGGGCCTGCCTCACCGGCCTGGAGACTGGTTAGAGACTAGTTAGAGACTAGTTAGAGACTAGTTAGAGACTAGATAGAGACTAGTTAGAGACTAGTTAGAGACTAGTTAGAGACTGGAGTAGCCGGTCATGGAGATGTCTCTGAGTGAACCTTTTGTAGTGTCATCTGTCTGTCACAAGCTTAGTTCAGCCTGTCAGCTTTCATCTCAATTTCCAATACTTATTTTCACTATTTATGAATATGCATTTGTTGAACTACTAATAATTAATTACTTTCTATAATGAAACTGACGAAACTTAACTAAAAAATCTTTTGAGTTTTGGTCAAGCAAAACGTGACTAAAACTAGAAGCATTTTCGTCCAAAAGACTAAGACTAAAAGATCGACAAAAACGTGCCGGAAAAGCAGCAATAACCCAATAAAAAGTGACCAAAACATGATGAGAAAATAAATGGCAAAAATAAGACATAAAATTTAAAAAACAGACACAAAAAATAAACCAAAACACGACTAAAATGTCACTGTTTAAGATTTTCCTGTTTGAATTCTCCTCCATAAAGTCCCCTGTGTGTCTCCTCTGCAGTCTAGTCTGATCATGTGACTCTGACCATGTGACTCTGGGTTTTCTTGGCGATGATATAACCTATCACCAAACCTGCTCAGGCCACGCCCCTCAGGTCAGCTCGTTGTTTACTCTGTGTTTTCCTGCAGCGCTGATGATGATGATGATGATGATGATGATGATGATGAAACTGGTCGGACCGGAAACTGTCACCATAAGATTAGTGCAAAAGTACAGAAGAATCCACACACAGTCAGACAGTGTCATTATTTACACAGAACAGTGGATTTAAAGCCACGGCTGCTCATTTCAGTCACAGTTTTCGTCTCAGTTCAGTTTCAGGCTCATTTCAGTCACAGAAACATGACTCTGAGTGAAACGTTGTTGTTGTGGTGTGATTGACAGGAGCGTCGGCCAATCAGATGTAGATGATCGTCTCTGGGAGGAGAAAGGAGGCGGGACATGGCGCCCGTCAGAACCAGATCAACAGGTTTGTTCAAATCACACTGAAACTTTGACAGATTTGATCCAACGAGTTACTTTTTGTTATTATTATTATTATTTCTTCTTATTTTGAACATGTGAGCAACACAAGGCACCTTTACAACATTTTAGACATAAAGGCTGTTACAAATCAAAAAAGACAAAAGCAAACTTGTCAGATCTGTTGAACAAAGCCAAAAATATACAAGTGCACATGTCCAAAAAGGAGTGAGGAGAAGTTAAACTTATTTAACCCCACCCCCTGTTCCAAACACAGTTAATAACATACATTTCCTGTTCCTATATAAAGTTTCTCAAAACTCAAGAGAATAAATAAATAAATAGTAATAACAAGATAAACTATTTTATTTATTTTTTTTTTTTTGGGAAAATGAAAAGGAAGGCACACACATGAGACGAGTCACTTAGAATCTTTAAATTCTGTTGTCTCATATTTCAAAAAAATGTTTTCTCTATATTTCTCTTGAACTGATTCAGACTTGAGCATTGTTTTAGATCTGAGCTTAAATTATTCCATAATTTGGCACCGGAAATGGAAACACAAACACTTTTCATAGTTGTATTGTGAATTTATGGTCATCAGCACTCCTGAGCTGTACACATTTTGTTGTGTGAGAAAATGTTTTTGTATATTGTTGGTAAGGTATTCTGCTGTACTCTAAACATTATTTGGGCTGTTTGATAATCTACAAGGTCAGCAAATTTAATGACTTTTGATTCCAGTTTGATTCATGTTGGTATGATCTAGATAACTGGATTTGTTGATAATTCTCATGGCTCTTTTCTGAAGACGAGTTAATGAAATCAGTGAACTTTCGTAATTATTTCCCCAAATTTTTGAATAAACTTGTTTTATAGTGAAAAAATCTCCTTGTTCTGTTGGTTCAAAGCTCAATAAATCTGTGAGGAATAACTAAGAGACATTTCCCAAACTGTTGCAAAATGTTGGAAAAACGTTTTAGATTGTTTATATACTGTATATTCTTTCTTTTGTTGCCCATTGCCTGAAATAAATGAATAAATGAAAAATGAAATGAAAATGAGTTACTTCCTGGATGAATCAGTTCAAACTAAGACGTGAAGGAGAAAACGAGCCAAAATCCTCCTGAAAAGTCTTTACACTAGAGTTTGATTGCACTTCTCTGTAACTGAGCAGAATGTTTGGTGATTAAAGTGATGAATCGTCTGTAATTGTGCTTCATGATGTTGTTCAGGTGTCAGTGTGACCAGTCCATGAAGCCGCCGCTCATCTTCAAACGGTAACGAGTTCTTCTGACCGAGATTCCTCTTGACTCTTTAGGTTCATTCGCCTTAAATCTTAAATCAACCAGACTCTGTTCGTCTCGCTTTGACCCTGACGCTTCTGTTTCAGGGTCGAGCCGCAGTCGTCTCCGGGCGGATTAGGGAGGTCCAGGTCCATGAAGATCCCCAACAACTTCAGCAGGTACAAAACCCCAGACCCAGAGGAACCTGGAGGAACTGAGATGTTTTACAGACACACAGGAGGACGAGAGCGAAGCCAAGACCAGGACCAGGTTTCAGGGTGAGTCTGCTCGGTCTCCCCCATCAGGAAATAGTTTCATCCCTGCACTGTATGGGCTGATTATCACAAGATCCTCCACAAACATGAGACAACGTTTGTCCCAATAACAGATTCAGATTCAGATTCAGATTCATTTTATTAGCCATTTGCAGTTTAAACAACCACATTGGAAAAAATGTGCAAAGAGCTCAAAGTGTGATATGCCAAACACATAAAAGACACAAAATAAGACGCAATATAATAAAAACAGAACAAACAATGCCACATTAAAAGCTTAAAGGTAAAATACTGTACAATAAAAGTCCATACAAATAAATAAATAAATAGAAGTGCCTTGTTTAAGGTGCCTTGTTTAAAGTGATCACAGCTTGAGGAAAGAAACTGTTAAGATGGCGATCAGTAGAACATATGACAGAGCGATACCTTCTCCCTGAGGGAAGCATCTCAAACAAGGCCTTAGCAGGGCGGCCTGAGGCATCATTGGCGAGTTGTAAAGCTCGATTCAAGAGTCGAGCTTTATATGTGGCCTCCAGGAGCGGCAAAGTGCAGCCAATGGTTCTGCTGGCTGAGCGGACCACTCTGTTCAAAGCCTTCTTCTCTTTCAGAGTGAGATTACCAAACCACACGGAAATACAACTGGTTAGGACACTCTCAATTACACAATGATAAAAGTTCAAAAGAATCCTAGTATTTTTTGTAAACTCTCGAAGCCTGCGTAAAAAGAAGAGGCGCTGTCTCGCTTTCTTAGCAGTGTTCATCGTATTAGAGCTCCAATTCAAGTCATGAGAAAGAGTCACACCCAGGAATTTACATTTCTCAACAATCTGCACATCAGAATCATGGATAGTAATAGGCAACTGATTCCTATTGTGACAAAAATCAATGACAAGTTCACATGTTTTGAAGTGTTCAAAAGCAGGTTGTTTTCTCTACTCCATTGAACAACATTCTCCACCTCCACACGGTAATGAGATTCATCGTTTGAACTGATCAGCCCAATGATGGTTGTAGCATATTTGATTATCACATTTTATCATGAGATGCGACAAGGTCATGAGTATACAATGTGAACAGCAGGGGGCTCAAAATACACCCCTGTGGGGAACCAGTGCTAACAAACAGCTCATCAGAAATACAACCATTGATTTTGACCCTTTGTGGTCTACAAGTCAGAAAATAAAAATCCAATTACAAATGGCATCGCAGAGTCCAGGCATTTGAGTTTTTCAATGAGCTTTGTTGGGATCATTGAGTTAAAAGCTGAACTGTAGTCTATGAATAGCATTCTAGCATATGCTTTTCGTTCATCGAGGTGCTTATAGACTGAGTTCAAAGCAAAAGAAATGGCGTCCTCAACACTTCTGTTTTTCCTATACGCAAATTGTAGCGGGTCTACAGACATAGGGATTTGATCTCTAATAAAATCCAACACCAACCTCTCAAAGGTTTTCATCAGGACAGATGTGAGGGCCACTGGCCGATAGTCATTCAGACACGTCACAGGAGTCTTCTTGGGTACTGGAATTATGAGTGACCTTTTCTAGCTAACAGGAACAGTACACTTCCTAAGTGACATATTGAAAAGATCTGTCAGAACAGGAGCAAGTTGCTCGGAGCACAGTTTAAGGACACGGGGAGGAATACAGTCCGGTCCAGGGGCCTTTCTGACTTTTGTCCTGGACAAGAGCCTCTGGACATCCTCCTGAATGATGGTGAAGCACTGCTCATTACAAACAGGAAAAACAACAGGTTCAAGATTTCAATTTCAAGACGACAGTAAAACTCATTTAGTTTGTTTGGCAAAGATGGGTCAACATTAATCATGGATCCTACTTTAGGTTTCCAAGCGGTGATAGCATTTAGACCTTGCCACATCCGTCGTGGGTCACCCCCTATGAAATGTCCCTCTATCTTGGCTCCATAGGCTTGTTTAGCGGCTTTAATGGACCGCTCCAAAGAATATCTGGACAGTTTATAAGCAGTAGCGTTACCGGATTTAAAAGCCTCGGCCCGCTGTTGCATTTTCCTATTCACATCCGCATTGTACCACAGGTTCTGACTGGCATGCCGCTTTATTGTCTTTTTTGGAACACAACAATCAATGCAAAAATCAATGCACCCAGTCACTGCATCACAGTACTCGTCCAAGTTTTCTGAATGGAACACAGACCAGTCAGTAGCATCAAGGCACCCTTGTAATTTAGTTTCGCTCTCCTTCGTCCAGCACTGAACAGTGCATAATGAAGGTTCTGATTGTTTACTCCTCTGGATATATGTAGGAAGAAGTAGTACAGATGAGTGGTCCGATTTTCCAAAAGCTGGTCTAAGGCTGGACCGATAAGCAGACTTTATATTACTATAGCAATGATCCAGGATGTGTGCTCCCCTAGTTGCATGTTTAACATGCTGATAGTAGTTGGGAAAAGCAGTTTTAAAATTACATTTATTAAAATCACCAGCTACAATAGCCACAGCATTAGCGTGGGAGTTCTCAAGTTTGTGTACTATGTCACTTAATTCACTCAAGGCAACAAAGATGTCCGCCCGTGGATGTATGTAAACTCCGCACAGGAACAGCACGGACATTTCCCGGGGAGATAAAAGGGGCGACATCTCACAATAAGACACTCCAGGTCAGCATTGCAAGTTTTGTTCACAATAACACAATCCGTGCACCAAAGTTTGTTAATGAGGAAACACACACCTCCTCCTTTCGATTTCCCGGTGCGCTCTTTCACCCTGTCCGAGCGGTGAACAGAGAAGCCCGGTGGCTGGAAAGAAGAATCCGGCACTCCGCTGTGTAGCCACGTCTCTGTCAGGCAGAACACGGAGCAGTCCCGGGCCTCGCGTTGGCTCTGGATGCGGCTCAGCAGGTCGTCCGTCTTGTTCGGCAAAGACTGGACGTTCGCAAGGTAGATGGACGGCAGCGGGGTCTTAGACTGACGGCTGCGTAGCTTCACAAGCAGCCCCCTTGCTTTCCCCGATGTCTGCGCTTCCGCCGCTGGTAGCCCGTAGCGCCCTTGCTCAGGGGCTCAAGTGTGCGGCGTGTGGGGCGATACCTCCGTCCAGTCCCCTCGCTCTGCTCCGACCTCCGTGGCCTGACTCCTGGCCTCGCTTGCCTCGGGTGGGGCACGCATCGAAATCAGCGCACCTCAGTCCAGGATTGACATGCGACAGTCCATAAACTTCCTCACGAATCATTAAAAGTGTCTCACGACCATAGCTTAAAGTGGCAAGTGCATTACAGACAAATACAAACATAAAACTGACAGCACACAGGAGAGCTCTTACTACGGCGCCCTGCCTCGGCGCCATGACGCTATCAACATCAGTCATTCAACTCTGAGGACAGTTCATCAATACAAACATGAAAAAGAACAGAAAAGGCTCAGACTTTATGTGCACGACCAGATTTGCACCAAAACAACAGAACACAGAGCAGATCCTTGGACTCTCCTCTACTGGTTCATCTCATCAATAGTTTATGATGATTAACCCGATCAAACCCCTTTGTGGCATCAGTGAATCTCAGAAAGACTGAAGAATTCAAGTCAGTTTCTTTAGTGCATTTACAGTTCGGTTCCAAAGTTTGGGTCAGGACAGTTCTAGTTTCTCTGATCAGAACAACAGTTTTCAGCAGTGAGAACATAATAATCATCAATGAGCCTCAAACACCATTAACACAATGAACCATTAGAGCCTCTGCACATGGAGGTTTTCCATTAAAAACTAGAACAGGCTTCACAACATTAACGTTCATTCATTTAATGTTTTCATCATTAAAAACATCAGTGCTTTTCTTTATAAAATAAGGACATTTGTTTGAGCGCTCGTGTAGATGCAGAAGTCAGTGCCTCGTTTTAAGTGTTTAATCTTTATTTATAGAGCGCTTTTCACAGACAGAGCTCACAAAGTGCTTTACAGTGGACAATAACAAAATACCAACAACAAAACAGTACAAATATGCATTCATACAGGTCGCTCTATTGGAAAACCATTTTTTAAATTTGTATTTTATTTTAACAATAAAAAGTTGCAGACCTGGAACCTCCATGAAGGTGAAGTGGATTTGCTGTGTTAGTGCGCCCTCTGCTGGATCCACGACTGTGTTAATCATGTGTTTTTTATGTTTTACAATTATATTGTTGGTTCAGGACGTTTGGGGAAAACAATGTGTATGTTGTTCAAAGGTATGTTATATTTATCTAACAACAGAAACTTCTAGTTACAGTTTACAAATTAAATAATATAATTATTTTATTTAAAAAATTAAATAACTCAACCAAAAGTTGATCGGTCTCGATCCACTTTATCCAGCAGAGGGCGCACTATCACTGTGATCTGCCTCGGCTCCAGGTCTGCATCTTTACCAACACATTTTGTCGTGTTTTAGTCACTTTTTAATCACATTTACGCTCATCTTTTGTCGCTCTTTCTTGTTGATTTTTTGTTGCATTTTCATCTCTCTTTAGTCCTGTTATTGTTGCTTTTTTGTCTTTTAGATTTGGATAAAGCCAAACTGTAGAAAATGTGCTCAGTCCATGTGGGGGTTAAGAGGTTAAAGCCAAACATTTCCAGTCTTGTGTGTAATATATTCTCTTGTTCAAAGGACAAAGGGCCTGTAGTTTGAAGTCTTTAATGCAGCTGCTTCGTCCTTAATGACAGAACCAGAAGTTCATCACAAACAGAACAATCTGCTCTAAAACTCATTGAGCTGCAGTTTTAGGCTGAAACTGTTTCTAAAGTTTAGCTCCAAAGTGTTTGATGAATAAAAATGTATCGATGGTTTGTTCCTGTTTCCTCCTGCAGAGGGTGTCGCTCTGTGAGCTGCTCCTGGAGGCTGTAGGGGGCGCTCTCTCAGACACACAACTTTTTATTATGATTTATTTTTTGGGGGAGAAAGCTAAAACCTGGCCTTTGAGCTGCATAGAAATCCAGGTACGAGGTTTACTATTTTGGTTCGACCAAGGCCACTGTCTTTGAACACATTGTAATGCGAAAAAGAAAAAAACAAACAATTGCCCTGCTGTTTTTAACCTGTTTTGTCTGTTCATGTTACACCAGTGCACTGAAGCAAATGTCAAATTTGTAAAACCTTTCGCTGATGACGGCAATAAACTGTTTTCTGATTCTGAACTCTGTCAATTATTGCTTCATATGGACAGAATTAGGAATTATATCACAGCATCAACCCAGAGCGTCTCTGCACAAAACAGGAGGTGTATTACATGTTTAACCTCTTAACCCCCACCTGAACCAAACACATTTACTCCAGTTCGGCTTTACCCAAATCTAAACGCTTCTTGACCGGAGAGCAACAGTGTAATGCCTCATTTGAAAGCTAAGACCTACAAAAGTGACTGTAACGTTTTATCATGTTGTTGCTGCGTTTGTCACATTTTTAAAGTGTTTTCGTCTCTTTTTTGTCTCTTTTTCATCATGTTTTTGACCAACAGGACGTGGAGCAGGTTTGTGCGCAGGCTGTGGCTTTAGAAACGCTCAGTCTGGTTTCATTTGTGTGGAGTTCAGTGTGGGTTCAGCCACTAGAGGGCGCTATCGCTCTATGGTAAAAGTCAGGACAGATGATAATGTGAAGCAGCTTTACAGAATGTTATTAAGGCCAGACCTGCACGGAACAGGAGGAACAATTATATATCAGTTTGAGACTTTTGTAACAATTCTAATTTTGTCTTATTGTTTGGTTCAAAGCTCAATAATTCAGGAATTAAATCTGTAAGGGTTGTAACGCAATCTGAACAGGCTCCTGACGCATGCTTTGATTACATGCTACAGAACAAGAAGATCATGTCAGTGAGACTAGCTGATAGACAACGTTCGACACCATAATAATTCTGAACATGACGTACAGTACAGATAATATACAAACACATAGACATAAGCAACTGATTCACTGATAGGCAGTCACCCTCTCTGCGGAGAGAAGTGCAAGACTAGGATAAAGGCAACGGTCGACGGAGGTCTAGACTTCACTTTTTCTCTTTCTCTGAAGTCACCAGCTGGTTATACTGCTTTGTAACTAGGAACAATGGCAATGAAAGCCTTTTCTTGAGACGACTTCCATCTCCAGTGTATGCTTTGGCCATATCCAAATAACGGTTCTCGCATGATACAAAAGAACATAGTCCTTAAAATTAGTGTCAAACCCGGGATATCTTTGCGAGAATAATAATTATTTTTTTTCTTTCCTCATCAGCGCTTCGAACGAGACAACATGACGATCTCCTAATTGGACAGGCCAAGCAGTAGCAGACGTGGGAGCCGCAGCCTGAGGACGAGACCACTCAAAGTGGAAAGAGGCAGAAAACCTTTGAATGGCCTCGCTCTTAAGGTTTGGTATATCCCTATGTTTAAATTGTTGACATACACTGATCAAAGGCAAGAGAAAGTGGAAAAAAAGTTGTTTGCCGTTCCTTCTTACAAGGACTCTTTTAGATAAGTTAAATCTGCAGGGGTCAGAGGTGTACCACTATAAACTTGCGGCGACTGGTCAGAGGACCCAGTCAAGGATCGAAAAAAAGTTGTTAAAGATGTTGTGAAATCCGCAGGGGTCAGAGGTGTACCACTATATAACCTGCGGCGACTGGTCAGAGGACCCAGTCAAGGATTTTAAAAAAGTCGTTAAAAATGTTTGAAATCCGCAGGGGTCAGAGGTGTACCACTATATAAACCTGCGGTGACTGGTCAGAGGACCCAGTCAAGGATCGAAAAAAAGTCGTTAAAAATGTTGCGAAATCCGCAGGGGTCAGAGGTGTACCACTATATAAACCTGCGGCGACTGGTCAGAGGACCCGGTCAAGGACCGAAAAAAGTCGTTAAAAATGTTGTGAAATACGCAGGGGTCAGAGAGTACCACTATATAAACTTGCGGAGGCGAGAGGACGCGGTCAGGACTGAGTTTTTTAATAAAATTACAATAAAAGATAAAAATTTAAAAATTAAATAAAAATAAATAAATAAAAAGGAAAAAATAAGTAATAAAAAATAAATAATTGTGTTTGGTGCTGAACCAAGAGCCACAGGCAATTGCGTCCTGTAAATCTATAAATCTGAACAGGGGACGGTGTAAATCAACAGGGGGTATGTGCACAAACTAAACTTAAATGGCTAACTGCACTATAGTGCTATTTGGAATGAGATCTCACCCTGTTGAGGCCCATGGATTAGTAGCCCATGAGGCTCTCAAAGGTAAAAAAAAAAAAATGCCATGTCCTCAGACTGGAGGACCAAGCGCCAAAACAATGTGTTGAAAGAGCAACACCAAATAAATAACTGAATACTAATACTAGAATACAGTGAAGTTTTATCACAAATGCACAGGAAACGCTTGTCGAGGAACCCAAGGACTGGGTCTGGAGTAAATACAGGAAGGAGACCAGGTGATGAGAAGACAGAACAGCCCAAGGTGGGACAAACTTAAAAGACATTGGACCGTTGCAAGTGGTAAGGGCCTCTTGGTTGTGTTTTTGTATTTTAATTTTCAGTGCTTATTTAATACTTGGTTATCTTGTGGAGAGGTTCTTCATTTTATGTTTTGTGTGTGTTGCTCATTGCGGGTATGTTTAGGTCAAAGGAGGGTTTTAAGCTCTACTTCAGAAGCCGATACGCCTGAAGTATACAAGGATTGAATATGTTTTGGCCTTTGTGGCGGGTTCTTGCTTAGCAGTTTTCAGTAACATTATTTTTAATCTTGATTAAAACATGGGAAGCAAGTAAACTGTATTCTGTCTTTGGCTAGTTAGGATAACAAATAATAAGGCTTCGACTCGAATTTCTGTTAAGGGGATTGAGCATAAGAGAAATACATTTTTCGATTCTGATAAGAATTGACAAAACATTGTTGAATTGAATTAAAAAGGCCATTAAGAAAAGTATAGGACACAAATCTCAAAACTACCAGGTGAGCAAATTGGAAAATAACAAAGTTAGACATGGAGGTGAGGGAGAATAGGGTAACTTCCCCGGTTGTTCCCCTTGATTCTGTTTCAGGTGTTGGTGAGATGGAGATGGAAGTCATGAGACTGGAAACCTCGGACGTGATAACCTAGGGTCTACATTACTGATACATAATGTTGCTAAAGTTAATCACACATGTTAACGCTGTGCTTTGCTAGAAGTAGTTGTAGGTTTGCTTATTTAGATTATTGACAGGTACACGATGTTTAGTAATAAAAATAATACACTATGTGCTTTGCAAAAAAAATAAAATAAAAAAACGCTACATGCTGGCATTCACTGGAACTGAAAGGGTGCAGAGCTGATTGGGGGGGTCATCATCACGATAAAGCCACGCCTAGCTATGGAGGTGAAGGTGGAATGTCACTACACATAGGATCACACACCACACAAGCTGAAAGGTAGTTAGTTTAGATTTAAGGCTCATATAGATAGCTTAGTTTTATAACTTATTATTATATTTACTCTTATGTGAGTAAGTAACAGGGGACAGTAAGGGTTGTAACGCAATCTGAACAAGCTCCTGACTCACGCTTTGCTCACACGCTACAGAACAAGAAGACCATGTCAGTGACACTAGCTGATAGACAACGGTCGACACCATAATAATTCTGAACATGACGTACAGTACAGATAATATACAAACACATAGACATAAACAACTGATTCACTGATAGGCAGTCACCCTCTCTGCGGAGAGAAGTGCGAGACTAGAATACAGGCAACGGTCGACGGAGGTCTGGACTTCACTTCTTTTCCTCTGAAGTCACCAGCTGGTTATACTGCTTGTAACTAGGAACAACGGAATAAAGGCCTTTTCTTGAGACGACTTCCATCTCCAGTAACGTTTCTCGCATGATGCAAAGAACATAGTCCGTACAAATCTGTAAAAAGACTTGTGTGAAAATCTTCCAAATGCTGTAGAGTCTGTAAAGTGTGGAGTCTGTAGGAGCGACTAAAGTGGAAAAAGGTAAGTTTCATCTTTACTAATGAGCACTAATAATAAAGAGACTCAACTGATTATCATTTGTGTCATTTACTTTAATTCTGACGTTTAAATGGTCATTAAAATGTCATTAAACAGCCTGATATTAGACCTGCTGCTACTCGTATAAACCCTGTAAACCTAAATGATTAAAATGACAGGCCTCACACTGCAGGACCACACTTACAATCTTTAATACAATCAAAGACAATATCAAAGGAACAAGACGATAGAAACATTATAATGAAACGACACCAGGACGTCCTAAAGCAGTTTATTTCACTCAAAGGAACTAAGAGATCTTGTAACGGACTACAGGAGTCAGGCTGTGCTTCTTTTACATCAGTTTACATTAGGGCTGCACAAAAACATCGATTTAATCTATTATTCGAATTGTAGTTATTTAAATTCCAGTTTTCCCTCAGTTTTTTTGTGCTTTCCTTTAAACCCTTCCTTGTGCTGTTCCGTAGCGTAATGTGAGCCACAGTCACACACAACAACATGGCTACGGCTAATTCAATCATTTGGAACAGGTTTGGTTTTGATGCATTTTAACGGCTGTATCGTCCAACGCCTGACAATTAAGTAAACCTTTAGTCCGGACGACTGCCCTGAGTGAAACATACAGACCGTAACAGAAGCCACGTGTCCCGACGTGTTCTGAACCACTGGTGCAGAGTCATGGCATCTGTTTGCATTTCTTTGGTCAGTGAGCTGAGGCCAGTGTCTCCAGGACCATTTGGAGCCAAAACATTTCTGCAGATGAAGGATTTTCAAAACAACACATTTGCAGCTATACTATGAATGGCAGTGGAAATGTAGCTAACGATGCATGATGTCCAATTTAGTGGACACATGATTAATCACAAGTGGTCAGTGGTCACATGTCTGGTTCCCCTTCAGCCAACCTTTAAGTTCTGCTTTAAATACTATGAATGTGGTCCAGTCTCTGATGTCCGCTGGATTTTAATAATTACGTATATGTTATGGTTCATTATAATGAGTTATAGTGATAAAACATGAACATGCACAGTGTTGGGGACAGATGGATCAGAAAATCAGATCCTTTTGTTCGTTTGTGGTTAATAAGATATTCCTCAGAGGTAAAATGATGACAGTGATGATGCCGTTTTGGAAAGAGACAAACAATTGTCAAGAAAGAATCAAAAGACATAATTAGAGGAACATTGCTGATGTGAATGACATTGGGTTTCCATATCAAAAGTAAATTAATATATTTAAACATTATTAAGCCCTGATGTCTGCAGTACATTTTAAGTGCATTGGGGTAGAAATTGAAACAAACACATAATCCCTTTTTTAAATTGTTTTAAGCCAAATCACCAAGACCTAGTTTACATTTGATCTGAATAAACCGTCTGTTCTTCATCAGATCATAATATCAGATCAATGTAATAATATCAATAAGTCCGACGGATAAAAGCTCCAGGATCAGACGCCTGGAGAGTCTGTGACCCGCGCCGCCTAAAGGACTTCACTTTCTTCTCACGTCCTCGTCGTTCTTTCTTTGGAGGTGACTTTTGTCTCAGACCCGTTCTTGATGGAGCTCAGACCTGTTCCACTGAGCCGTGATGCTGGATCCTTCTGTGGGTTTATTCTCTCTCTCCTGGGCTCAGTCTGAGGCGTCTGATCTGGAGCTGCTGCACATCATTATTAAAGTTTCCAGCTGTTGAGAGCAGAAATCAGATTAACTTCTGATTCCAAATCATTAATTAAAACTTATTTTCACAATATTATGTTAACTGACACTGAAATACATGACAAGGATAAAGTCTCCAGGTCTGTTTTTGATGACGATATAAAATAACTTGGTTAGACTTTAAAAATAGTCAATTTTGCTGATGTGGAACCTTTAAAACAAGAATGCACTTGAACGAAAAAACTCTTTAAAACAAACTCCAACAGCCTCAGTGTTTTTATTCAGAAAAATATACAGAAAATGTCCCGCTCCAGGTTCAGAACAGTCTCATAAAGTCAGGACTCACTTCAGTGTCTCCAGTCGACAGTCAGGGCTCTGTTTAAGGACGAGGAGCTCCTTCACATCTGACTCTCTCAGTCTGTTATAACTCAGCTTCAGCTCAGTGAGATGTGAGGGGTTGGACTTCAGAGCTGAGGCCAGAGAGGAACAGCTGATCTCTGACAAACCACAGTTTTTCAATCTGAATAAAGAATAAATGAAGTGATTAAAGTTCTGAGATAAAACAGATAAAACAAAGACTGACATCTTGAATAATAAACGGCATGAATTCAAACTCAATAGTTAATCATGAAAAAAAATAGAATTTTTCACCAACCGTTTAAAGCCTAATTATTTCTAAAACTTTCTGAAATATAGTTTGAACAATATACAAATCTTAATGTATAAAAAGCATAAATAGAATTATACATTTCATGTATTTTATTACAATATGTTTCTTTTTAAAATGATATTCACAATGTTCTAAAAGTCTGTAGGGTTAGACTTCTAGGTTTTCATTCTTCTGAAAAATAATTTATTTTTGTCATGAACAAAATGAAAACAAATGTGAGACTTGAGCCCTGACACAGAGACAGTGAACTGACCCGAGAGTCTGCAGGCGACAGTCTGACCTCTGCAGAAAATCACACAGATGAGACACTCCTGAGTCAGACAGTCTGTTCTTATTCAGCTCCAGCTCAGTGAGATGTGAGGGGTTGGTTGGACTTCAGAGCTGAGGCCAGAGAGGAACAGCTGATCTCTGACAAACCACAGCCCCACAATCTGAATAAAGAATAAATGAAGTGATTAAAGTCCTGAGATAATTAAACACACATTGGATATTTTGAATCAGAAAATACGAAAATAATCCAAACTGATTAGTAAATAAATCAATGGGTTGTTGGATTAGTACTGGATGAATGAGAGCCTCGAGAAACGGTTGATTGAAAATATGATTAAGTATATTTATAAAATTATATTTCATGCAAAGATACAAATGAATAAAAAGTATATGTAAAGAGTATAACACTTAATGTGCAGTGTGTTGAAAGAATCTGTAATAATGTGTACAATGCTTTAGTCCTTTTGAAAATTAATGTGTCATTAATGAGGCAAAACACAAACTGACTTTATGGGAAATCTTGAGAACAGAGACAGTGAACTGACCTGAGAGTCTGCAGACGACAGTCTGACATTTGAAGAAAATCACACAGATGAGACACTCCTGAGTCAGACAGGTCTGTGTTATTATTCAGGTCCAGGACAGTGAGATGTGAGGGGTTGGACTTCAGAGCTGAGGCCAGAGAGGAACAGCTGATCTCTGACAAACCACAGCCCCTCAATCTGAATAAAGAATAAATGAAGTGATTAAAGTCCTGAGATAATTAAACACACATTGGATATTTTGAATCAGAAACTTTTTGTGAATAATCCAAACTGATTAGTAAATAAATCAATGGGTTTGTTGGATTAGTACTGGATGAATGGGAGCCTCGAGAAACGGTTGATTGAAAATATGATTAAGTATATTTATAAATGATGTTTCATGCAAAGATACAAATGAATACAAAACATATGTAAAGAGTACAACACTTAATGTGCAGTGTGTTGAAAGAACTGTAATAATGTGTACAATGCTTTAGTCCTTTTGAAAATTAAATGTGTCATTAATGAAGCAAAACACAAACTGACTTTATGGGAATTTTTTAGAACAGAGACAGTGAACTGACCTGAGAGTCTGCAGGCGACAGTCTGACATTTGAAGAAAATCACACAGATGAGACACCCCTGAGTCAGACAGTCTGTTATTATCCAGCTCCAGTTCAGTGAGATGTGAGGGGTTGGACTTCAGAGCTGAGGCCAGAGAGGAACAGCTGATCTCTGACAAACCACAGTCAATCAATCTGAATAAAGAATAAATGAAGTGATTAAGTCCAGAGAAAAAAACAGATAAACAAACAAAAAGACAGACATCTTGAAGAATTCGAATTCATTAGAAAAATCGAAACTGAATAGTTACAATAAACAATATATTTTTTCACAAACAGTTTAAAGTCAAATTATTTTCTAAAAATATTCAAATCTAAATGTAGATGAATTAATTTCATTAATTCCGTTACGTCTCTTTTTAAATTGTTATTTACAGTGTTCAAAAAGTCTGTAGGATAAGCTTCTGGGTTTTCATTCTTCTGAAAATTAATTTATTTGTTTGTCATGAACAAAAAAAATCATTAAAACTGTTGTGTTAATAGTTTGTGTTAAAGCTTGAGCCCTGACACAGAGACAGTGAACTGACCTGAGAGTCTGCAGGCGACAGTCTGACATTTGAAGAAAATCACACAGATGAGACACTCCTGAGTCAGACAGGTCTTTGTTAAGAGCCAGGTTCAGCTCAGTGAGATGTGAGGGGTTGGACTTCAGAGCTGAGGCCAGAGAGGAACAGCTGATCTCTGACAAACCACAGTCCTCCAATCTGAATAAAGAATAAATGAAGTGATTAAAGTCCTGAGAAAAAAACAGATAAAACAAAGACTGACGTCTTGAATAATAAACGACATGAATTCAACCTCAATAGTTAATCATGAAAAAAAAATAGAATTGTTCAACAACCGTTTAAAGTCTAATTCTTTTCTAAAACTTTCTAAATATAGTTTGAACAATATACAAATCTAAATGTATAAAAGCATAAATAGAATTATACATTTCATTTATTTTATTACAATATGTTTCTTTTTAAAATGATATTTACAATGTTCTAAAAGTCTGTAGGTTTAGACTTCTAGGTTTTCATTCTTCTGAAAATTAATTTATTTTTGTCATGAACAAAATGAAAACAAATGTGAGACTTGAGCCCTGACACAGAGACAGTGAACTGACCCGAGAGTCTGCAGGCGACAGTCTGACCTCTGCAGAAAATCACACAGATGAGACACTCCTGAGTCAGACAGGTCTTTGTTATTATTCAGGTTCAGCTCAGTGAGATGTGAGGGGTTGGACTTCAGAGCTGAGGCCAGAGAGGAACAGCTGATCTCTGACAAACCACAGCCCCTCAATCTGAATAAAGAATAAATGAAGTGATTGAAGTCCTGAGATAATTAAACACACATTGGATATTTTGAATGAGAAATGTCATGTAAATAATCCAAACTGATTAGTAAATAAATCAATGGATTTGTTGGATTAGTACTGGATGAATGAGAGCCTCGAGAAACGGTTGATTGAAAATATGATTAAGTATATTTATAAAATAATGTTTCATGCAAAGATACAAATGAATAAAAAGCATATGTAAAGAGTCCAACACTTAATGTGCAGTGTGTTGAAAGAATCTGTAATAATGTGTACAATGCTTTAGTCCTTTTGAAAATTAAATTTGTCATTAATGAGGCAAAACACAAACTGACTTTATGGGAAATCTTGAACAGAGACAGTGAACTGACCCGAGATACAGCAGGCGACAGTCTGACATTTGAAGAAAATCACACAGATGAGACACTCCTGAGTCAGACAGGTCTTTGTTAAGATCCAGGTACAGCTCAGTGAGATGTGAGGGGTTGGACTTCAGAGCTGAGGCCAGAGAGGAACAGCTGATCTCTGACAAACCACAGTCCTCCAATCTGAATTAAAAATAAATGAAGTGATTAAAGTCCTGAGATAATTAAACACAAATTGGATATTTTGAATCAGAAACATCATGTAAATAAACCAAATTGATTAATAAATAAATCAATGGGTTTGTTGGATTAGTACTGGATGAATGAGAGCCTTGAGAAACGGTTGATTGAAAATATGATTAAGTATATTTATAAATTATGTTTCATGCAAAGATACAAATGAATAAAAAGCAAATGTAAAGAGTACAACACTTTATGTTTAGTATGTTCAGTGGTTAAAGTGGGATTTGGGAGGTGGGGGAACTCTAATCTTTAACAAGCAGTATAGGATACACGCTACATTTTATATTTTTATGTACTGACTTGTAGTCATTTGTTCTGAACAGTATAGTATTCATACTGCACAATACAAGGTATTTGATACTATAATTATTTTATTTTCCAATATTTTTAAGGCCTTTAATTATATAATAACCTTTAGCAGGTTTCAACAATCATAAATGATTATGGGTCTATGTGATTTACTAAATGAACAAATTATTTTTCTTTTGCCAGATCCACCCCTTTTTTCTTCTATTCATTTATTTATTTAAATTTATTTGAGCAGTAGTTTGCTCAAAGGGAGTGGGCCGAAGCAAATAGCTTATAAGTGCCTGTTAGAGAATCTAACAAAGATGATCGATAGGATTGATGAAGAATAGGCAGCAGTCAGGATGTCTTATGCAGGAGAAGTTTATTTGCCATCATTACGGGACCCGGAGACATGAACTCAAGACATTGTGCCAGTCCTAACATTAAAGTCTGTCTATGCTTCCACAGAAGAGATGTAAATAGCGTCCAAGAGCGTCATACTCACACGCAAGCAAAGCATTCAGTGGCTGATAGCCGGCGCCTGAGCACCACAGTCAAGGCCATAACGGAGATAGTACTACTGTACGGCTTGACCCACGGGTAGTATGACATTACAGTTTCACCCAGTATGATAAATGGCGATTTAATGTTATCCCTAACAGTGCCCACCCCAAAATTAAAAACAATAATATTTACATTAACAATCAAAGCAAGAAACGTAATACACGATAACAAATCATCTATAATCTATTAAGCTCCTCTGTGGGCAGGCATGGTGCTCTGCAGTCCTCCGTCTAAGAAGAATCCATTTCTTGACATATTTGTCAGGATCCACTTATTCAAAGGAGGCTCAACCAAAGAAATGAACATGAGTGCTGAAACATTACTTATTAACAATTTTGGCTTGTTATTATGTTGTGCATTTAAGAAAATCCTCTTTCACAGTCAGTGGTGCTTACAGCAGGGCTCCTCCATTACTTTTTTCACTGGGGGAGATTTGTCATTTGTCATTGGCCACTGGGCCGGTCAGGGGTGAGCCTCCCACCACCAAACATATTCATGTTTTTGGGATAAATAAATGAACATCTAATTATCATCACTGCTTGAATAGAATAGAATTGGACCTAAACATAAAAGTTGTATTATATTCCAGCATTTTAAGGCTTTGGAGGGAAAAAAGAAAAAACACAGCAATAGATTAATACAGAATAATAAAGAGCCTAATAATAAACTAGGACTACTCAGAACTAAACCAGGATTAAGCCAGGGCAAAAACATGCAATATCAGGGCTAAGGCCGGACTAACTCACATCTAAATCAGCCAGGCCAAAGGCCTAATACAGAGTGAGAGAGCTACATGTGAGGACCAACTGAACCAAGACCACATCTCAAACAACATGACTAACTACTGCTCAGCCACTGCTCCTCTCAGTGACCAAACATCTGAGCCGCTGTTCTTTCACGACCTCGCGCTTCATGAAAAAAAAATATCCGCATATTCAGCCTCAGCCTCTTTTACCTGTTAACGTTGCAAAGAGCATCTCTGTGCTTGTACATTTCCCACAAAGACGTATCAAATTAAGTCAGAGCAGAAAGGAAGAAAATGCACATGTCAAATGGATGGTTCGGATGTTATTTGGCTAAATTAGAGCCCAGATAGCGAGGTTTAGCGTGTTGACCGATTGAACACGAGTGCTGCTGGTGCAGAGCAGTTTTCCAAAACTCACGCACCATCAGCTTTATCGTCCGCTTTACAAACATCCACAGCTGAACTGGTGTGCTTACCTTAAAGTATCTGGTTAAGCCCTTTGCACAGGTGAAGGCAGGAACACACGCTGCATCTGCCGAGGACCGCGAAGAGTCCTGCTTCTGCATGGGATAATCCGAGCAAACACGATTCATACTGTCCTTGTGCTTCGGTTTGATAAAATCTGTCAGTCCATCCAATGATAAGCCTCCTGTTTTCTCAGTTTAGCGTTTTACACCGTTTAACAGAACCATGTTTTCATTTGAGCCGGCGCTAGGAGATGATGGTACCGGAGCCGGAGGCACACTGCTACGCAAAGTGGCGCGAACTCGCTGCGGAGCGACGTGAATGCGGCGCGGATAATGCCGGAAAAAAATATATATTTTTATGGAAAATGAAGCGCGGGTGAGATTTTATTGTTTGGCCCCCGGGACGCATATTGAGTAGGCCCAACCTAGTATTTTTATTGCATTGATTTATCTCACAGACAGAATTTCGTATGTGCGTAAAAAATGACAAAGTTGCAATAATGAACTTTTTTTTTTCTTTGGGCCATGCGAAGGTGGGGGAACGCCGTTCCCGACCGTTCCCGCCCACTTTAACCCCTGAGTATGTTGAAATAATCTGTAATAATGCTTTAGTCCTTTTGAAAATGAAATGTGTCATTAATGAGGCAAAACACAAACTGACTTTATGGGAAATTTTTAGAACAGAGACAGTGAACTGACCTGAGAGTCTGCAGGCGACAGTGTGACATTTGAAGAAAATCACACAGACGAGACACTCCTGAGTCAGACAGGTCTTTGTTAAGATCCAGGTCCAGTTTAGTGAGATGTGAGGGGTTGGACTTCAGAGCTGAGGCCAGAGAGGAACAGCTGATCTCTGAAAACCACAGCCGAACAATCTGAATAAAGAATAAATGAAGTGATTAAAGTCCTGAGATAATTAAACACACATTGGATATTTTGAATCAGAAACTTTTTGTGAATAATCCAAACTGATTAGTAAATAAATCAATGGGTTTGTTGGATTAGTACTGGATGAATGAGAGCCTCGAAAAACGGTTGATTGAAAATACGATTAAGTATATTTATAAAATTATGTTTCATGCAAAGATACAAATGAATACAAAACATATGTAAAGAGTCCAACACTTAATGTGCAGTGTGTTGAAAGAATCTGTAATAATGTGTACAATGCTTTAGTCCTTTTGAAAATTAAATGTGTCATTAATGAGGCAAAACACAAACTGACTTTATGGGAAATCTTGAGAACAGAGACAGTGAACTGACCCGAGAGTCTGCAGGCGACAGTCTGACATTTGAAGAAAATCACACAGATGAGACACTCCTGAGTCAGACAGGTCTGTGTTATAACTCAGATCCAGCTCAGTGAGATGTGAGGGGTTGGACTTCAGAGCTGAGGCCAGAGAGGAACAGCTGATCTCTGACAAACCACAGCCACTCAAACTGAATAAAGATCAAATGAAGTGATTAAAGTCCTGAGATAATTAAACACACATTGGATATTTTGAATCAGAAACGTCATGTAAATAATCCAAACTGATTAGTAAATAAATCAATGGGTTTGTTGGATTAGTACTGGATGAATGAGAGCCTCGAAAAAACGGTTGATTGAAAATATGATTAAGTATATTTATAAAATGATGTTTCATGAAATGATACACATGAATAAAAAGCATAAGTAAAGAGTACAACACTTAATGTGCAGTGTGTTGAAAGAATATGTAATAATGTGTACAATGCTTTAGTCCTTTTGAAAATTAAATGTGTCATTAATGAGGCAAAACACAAACTGACTTTATGGGAAATTTTTAGAACAGAGACAGTGAACTGACCTGAGAGTCTGCAGGCGACAGTCTGACATTTGAAGAAAATCACACAGATGAGACACTCCTGAGTCAGACAGGTCTGTGTTCTCACTCAGCTCCAGTTCAGTGAGATGTGAGGGGTTGGACTTCAGAGCTGAGGCCAGAGAGGAACAGCTGATCTCTGACAAATCACAGTCCCACAATCTGAATAAAGAATAAATGAAGTGATTAAAGTCCTGAGATAAAACAGATAAAACAGACAAAAAGACAGACATCTTGAAGAGTGAAAGTCATGAGAAGAATCACAACTTAATAGTTACAATAATAAATAATATAATTTTTAATAGTTTAAAGTCTAATTCTTTTCCAAATGTTTCTAAAACATAGTTTGAACAATATACAAATCTAAATGTAGATGAATTAATTTCATTCATTTTGTTACGTCTCTTTTTAAAATGTTATTTACAGTGTTCAAAAACTCTGTAGGATAAGCTTCTGGGTTTTCATTCTGCTGAAAATTAATTTATTTTTGTCATGAACAAAACAAAAACAAATCATTAAAAGTGTGTTAATAGTTTGTGTTAAAGCTTGAGCCCTGACACAGAGACAGTGAACTGACCTGAGAGTCTGCAGCGACAGTCTGACATTTGAAGAAAATCACACAGATGAGACACTCCTGAGTCAGACAGGTCTTTGTTATTATTCAGGTTCAGCTCAGTGAGATGTGAGGGGTTGGACTTCAGACCTGAGGCCAGAGAGGAACAGCTGATCTCTGACAAACCACAGCCCATCAATCTGAATAAAGAATAAATGAAGTGATTAAAGTCCTGAGATAATTAAACACACATTGGATATTTTGAATCAGAAACGTCATGTAAATAATCCAAACTGATTAGTAAATAAATCAATGGGTTTGTTGGATTAGTACTGGATGAATGAGAGCCTCGAGAAATGGTTGATTGAAAATATGATTAAGTATATTTATAAAATTATGTTTCATGCAAAGATACAAATGAATAAAAAACATATGTAAAGAGTCCAACACTTAATGTGCAGTGTGTTGAAAGAATGTGTAATAATGTGTACAATGCTTTAGTCCTTTTGAAAATTAAATTTGTCATTAATGATGCAAAACACAAACTGACTTTATGGGAAATCTTGAGAACAGAGACAGTGAACTGACCTGAGAGTCTGCAGGCGACAGTCTGACCTCTGCAGGAAATCACACAGATGAGACACTCCTGAGTCAGACAGGTCTTTGTTCTCACTCAGCTCCAGGTCAGTGAGATGTGAGGGGTTGGACTTCAGAGCTGAGGCAGAGAGGAACAGCTGATCTCTGACAAACCACAGTCACTCAATCTGAATAAAGAATAAATGAAGTGATTAAGTCCAGAGAAAAAACAGATAAAACCAACAAAAAGACAGACATCTTGAACATTAAAAGTCATTAGAAAAATTGAAAATGAATAGTTACAATAAACAATACAATTTTTCACGAACAGTTTAAAGTCAAATTATTTTCTAAGAATATACAAATCTAAATGTAGATGAATTAATTTCATTCATTTTATTACGTCTCTTTTTAAAATGTTATTTACAGTGTTCAAAAAGTCTGTAGGATAAGCTTCTGGGTTTTCATTCTTCTGAAAATTAATGTATTTTTGTCATGAACAAACAAAAACAAATCATTAAAACTGTTGTGTTAATAGTTTGTGTTAAAGCTTGAGCCCTGACACAGAGACAGTGAACTGACCTGAGAGTCTGCAGGCGACAGTCTGACATTTGAAGAAAATCACACAGATGAGACACTCCTGAGTCAGACAGGTCTTTGTTCTCACTCAGCTCCAGTTCAGTGAGATGTGAGGGGTTGGACTTCAGAGCTGAGGCCAGAGAGGAACAGCTGATCTCTGACAAACCACAGTCCTTCAATCTGAATAAAGAATAAATAAAGTGATTAAGTCCAGAGTAAAGTCAGAGGAGGTTTCTGTAGCTACAGCTGAACATCTGAGACGCTGGTTTGGAGCAGGACTCAGAGGTCGGGGGTAAATGCTGTAGTTTTTCAGACATGATCTCCTACACTTTACTCTCAGAGAACAGTTACGTCCCATCACTCAGTTTCAGTGATTAAAGGATGAGGAGAGTGGAGGAGGGACGAGCGAGAGCCGTCACAGACCTGACACTGATGTCCTCAGACACAGCACTGACCTGAGACAGGAGAGCTGACAGTGAGGACTCTTCAGACCAGCACTGACCTGAGAGAGGAGAGCTGACAGTGAGGACTCTTCAGACCAGCACACAGCACAGACACTGAGGAGTCACCCAGGTTATTTTCACTCAGATCCAACTCTCTGAGATGGGAGGGGCTGGAGCTCAGCGCTGACGCCACCACTTCACAGTGAAGCTCTGAGAGTCCACAGTTAACAACCTGTAACAGATGTTAGAGCGACATGTGAGTGATTATAACAGGTCTGTGAAGCTGCTGTCTGTGACTGAGGACTCACACAGCCTTCCTGCAGTTCCTCACCGCTGGGATCAGTCTCTGTTTACCCTGAAGAGACGTGTTGTACTTCTTTAGGTCCAGCTCCTCCAGGACCTGCTCTGACATCTGCAGCATGTAGGCCAGAGCCGAGCACTGGATCTCAGACAGTTCCTTCTTAGATCCACCTCCAGACTTCAGGAAGTCCTGGATCTGCTGCTGCACAGACTGGTCCTTCAGCTCCATCAGACAGTGGAAGATGTTGATGCTTCTGTCGGGAGAGACTTTCTCTGATCTCATCTCTTTAAGGTTTTAATGACTTCTGTGATTTCTGATTGGTCGATTGGACTCAGCAGAGCGCCTAAAAGTCTTTGGTTGGACTCCAGACTGAGGCCATGAAGGAACCGCACAAACAGGTCCAGGTGGCCGTTTGGACTCTGCAGGGACTTTTCAAGAGATTTTCTGAGAATCTCTTTTGGACTTAATCTGGAGACTGTTCCTTCACTTCCATAAAGAAACTCCCTGACCACCTCCTGGTTGTTCTCTAAGCAGTGGTGCAGGTAAACGGCTGCCAGAAACTCCTGCACGCTCAGGTGGATGAAGCAGTAGACTGACTGGTTGAAGACACTCTCTCGTTTGAAGATCTCAGTGCAGAGTCCGGAGTAGACCGAGGCCTCGCTCAGGTCCAGACCCACCTGCTCCAGGTCTTCTTGGTAGAACATGATGTTTCCTGTCTGCAGATGCTCAAAGGCCAGTCTCCCCAGCTTCAGGAGCAGCTCTGTGTCGGCCTCTGTCAGCCCGCTGTCTCAGACCTGACTTCCTGAACCTTCTCTCTCTGTGTCTGTCCACTCACCTCCTGGATCTTCTTTGTAGACTCAAACCGTTGCACAAAAGCCTTCCACAAACTCTTTTCTTCTTGTCATCAGACCTAACTGCACCATCATGGGTTGTTCTAAGGCACTTCTCTGCTCTGTCCTGAGCTCCTGCGTCATATTTCCTCTTCCTGTGCGTCTGCACCACCAGGAAGTGTGCGTACATGTCTGTGAGGGTCTGGGGCAGTGGTCCGCTCTGATGGGTTCTCAACACGTGGTCCAGGACTGTGGAGGTGATCCAGCAGAAGACTGGGATCTGGCTCATGTTGTGGAGGCTGCGGGAGGTTCTGAGGTGGGACAGGACTGTTTGAAGCTGCTCTTCATCTGAGAACCTCTTCCTGAAGTACTGCTCCTTCTGTGGGTCAGTGATGAAGCCCCTGACCTCCGTGACTCTGTGCACGCACCGCGCTGGGATCTGATGGGCCGCCGCTGGGCGGGAGGTGATCCATATAAGGGCGTGAGGAAGCAGAGCGCCTCTGATGAGGTTCACCAACAGTACGCCCACCTCTGTCCTCTGTGTGACCTCAGAGATGAGCTCACAGCTGAAGTCCAGAGACAGTCTGCTCTCGTCGAGGCCGTCAAAGATGAACAGGAGTTTACAGACGGACAGAGTGTGGGCTGTGAGCGTCTGTGGGGCAGAGAAACACAACATTTAACATCCATGACTTTACACCACTTTCCTTCAACCGTAACTTTAAACCAGTGAGTCGTGGAGCTCCAGTGTGAGGGACTGCAGTGTTTACAATGTATTTACCATTTCTGTAACTGGTTTGTGGCATCAGACTCTTGACGGATGTGAAGAACAATTGATTTAAATGTTTGGTGCCAGTGAATGTGAACAAAGACTGAACTAACAAACGCCCTGAGCGATGAGTCATTTCAAAAGTGTTTAGACTTTTTAAATATATTATGTGACTAACTCCTCAGAACGTTAAAGCTTTCTATAAATGAGAGTGACCTGTGGATCCAGCGCTGGATGGAACACTTGGATCAGCTCCATCAGACTGTAGCGCCCCCTTCTGACCAGGTTCATCTCTCTGAAGGACAGTGGCACCACCAGCTGCAGCTCCTGGTTCTCTGAGCCCTGGGCCCAGTCCAGACAGAACTTCAGGACTGAGAAGGTCTTCCCCACTCCAGCCACGCCCACAGTCAGCACGGCTCTGATGGAGCCCTGCTGCAGCGCCCCCTGCTGCTGCTCAGGGGGCAGAGCTTTAAAGATGTCCTGGCACCTGATGGTGATCTCCTGGACCTCCTTCTTCTTGGACTGTGTCTCCAGACTTGTCTCCTCAGGTTGGGCTCTGGCCTCTTCACTGAGGCCCTCTGTGATGTACAGCTCAGTGAAGATGCTGTTCAGAAGAGTTCTATCTCCTGATTCTTCACTTCCCTCTGTCACACTCTCACATCTGCTGCTCAGGCTCTGCTTATGGTCCTTCAGAACCTTCTGGAGACCTTCACCTGGACACAGAGGAGGCAGACACCTGTTAATGTTGATGAACAGGTCTCTTATTCCCTGCTGTAGTTCATGAGTCTCAGACTGAGCAGACTCACCTGGTGCAGGGCCTTGAACCCACTGATCAGGACTGTTGCCTGTGTCTCCACACTGAGGCCAGGCGTCCTGCTCTGACTCTGTTTCTCTGTGACACAAACACACAGCACTGAGCACGTCTTTAACATCACATTTGTTACAATCACAAATATAAAGCACAATTTAGCTGCTGAGACTCTGTGTTCAGGTCAGTTCTTACTGTGAGTCTGGAGCAGGTTCACCACTGAAGATTGGATTACAGTCTTTAGACGAGTCACTCTTCATGGACAGAGCAGACACTGAGGCTGTAGATTTGCTTCTGTGGAGAGGAGATAATTCATGTTTGTTAGTAATGTGAAATGTGAGCAGCATCTGGCCAGCAGGGGGCTTGTTCAGTCTAATATAAACGAACACAGTCCTGTCTAAAGCTCGGTGAACATTGTGAACCTGCTCTCGTCTCCACTGTGCAATAGTTCAAAGAGAGAATTGTTGCTATGACTAAAGTTTTTGAAGTTCTATTTTGTTGACAGAGATCATCGCTGCAGAAAGAGCAGGTTCTGAGACTGTTCCAAAGTATCAGACTCTGCCTGATGTCGCAGCTCGTCTTTGGTCGGACGACGTTTCTATTTTAAATCTTTGTCCTTTTCTCACTACGACCTACAATCTGTGACTTTCCCCCCGAGGAGTGATCGTTCTCTGCAGATGGAGAAAAGCCCAGTGTCCCGCCTTAAAGCAGAGTGTGTTGTTTGTAGTGTTGGTTCAGACAGATGTGTTTTCAGTAAAGCTCAGTTTCCACTAACGACGGCTGCTTTTCAGGAAACTGGTCCATTTCACTGGTGATTATCCCTTGTGCCCTGTTAAGGGAATCTGCGTATAGGAGGGTTTACTTGTTACGATAACTTTTGCTGTGGTTTTTCAATTCCCATGAAAATTGTGTTTTACATGTTTTTAAACATATCCCCTCCTGGAGCCTCCACCTTAACGTGGTGGAGGGTTTGAGCCTGAATGATCCTGGAGCTCTTTTGTCGGGGGCTTCGTGCCCCTGGTAGGGTCTCCCAGGGCAAACAGGTCCTAGGTGACGGGTCAGACAAAGAGCGGTTCAGAAGCCCCTTATGAGAGACCAACAGGTCCGGTTAGAACCATGAGGCCGTCCTTCTGTGGACCACCACCTGCAGGGGGCGCTATAGGGGCTGGTGCAGCTCCAACACCTGCCCCCACGACCCGGCAACGGACAAGTGGAAGAAATGGATGGATGGATGGAACCGAGGTGTGTTTTTACATGTTTTTAATCATATCTGAGTTTCATTCCAGTTCTGATCAGTTTTAACGGCGTGAGAAGTTTTGTCCCTCTGGGAGTAAAAACAAAACTGTAAAAACAACTCAAACAACACTTCTTAAGGCAGCGAAAAAAATGTATTTACAACAAGGCATTCATTTTAATGGCAAGTCCAAATTTTATTTTTTACCCAGATTTTGTTGTTTTAGAGGGTTTTTAATGGTTTTCCCGAAAAAAACAAAACACCAAGCCTAAAACATACAGGTAAAAATGAAAAAAAAAATTGAAAACTGTAAACATGTTGACATTACAGGCCACGCAGACAAAATATCTTTTTTGGGGGGGGGGATGTTATTATGTAATCGCACATCTTGGACTCGTACCTTCATGTTCAATACCCACTGACCCTCTGTGGGAGCACGTGGGGGCGTGTGGAGGCCGTGGGAAATGTGTGGGAAGCTCAAATACTCAAAATATGCATTCAGGGACAATGTTTGGGGTGGGAACAAATATGTTAATTTGAAAAAAATAGCCAAGCTCTGTAATCCTGCTTATTAGACAGATACTGCTGCCAGAAAATGGGCAGTAAATGAAAAAATAATAATAATAATCACTTTCTGTTGACAGTGGGTGAAAATCTGCTCATTCCAATGTAAATCAATGGGACACGTCTGTAGTTTAACACTATGGAAGTAACTGTATTGTTCAAACTGATATTATACCAAAACAAAAACTGTCCCAAACTCAATCTTCCCACTGATCATTCATATGGGTGAGCCGGTCACAATGATATCAGCCACAGTGAAATTTGTCTTAACATTATTGAGTTAGGAGTCAATAACAGTTACATGTCAATGTCAATGCAAAGCCTTGGTTTCAGGATCCACTGAAAATGTGGTCATTTAGTAAAAACATTCAAAAATTCCGACATTTTGCATAATTGTTTGCAGATTGATGCTGAAAAATGGTAAATGTAACACATTTTTTTTCGGGCTTTGTATAATGTGTGTGTGTGGGGGGAGTCTATGGGGCACAACTAAACAAACTGACTTTACACGAAAACAAAAAATACACCAAAGTCAATCTTCCCGCTGATTATCGACACTCACAGGCCGGTCAACTGATAGTAGCCATAGTAAAAAAAAATGTTATTTTAGAATTATTGCTTTTTTTTATGTTGTTGTTTGTTGATGGTAAACATTGGAATTTAGCCCATTGGCTAAAGGGTTACTGATTTATGGTTATGTATGAAAGTGTCATGTCATTTTCAAGGGAACCCCTTCATCAAAAATTCCTTCAATATTTGAGGATTTTATGGCAGATTATTATTATTTTCTTCATTATTGAAATAATAATTTAAAGCACAATATTTCTGTCATGTGTACATTGTTAAAACTTTAATCAGCTGATATGTGATAGTTTTGTGATGTTGTGAGATGTTATTTTGTAGTTTGAGTTTCAGGAGTTCTGGAGCTGAACCGACCATCACAACATGGAGCTGTTGTTCCAATGGTTACCGCGGCAACGCCTTATCATGAGTTTTATTACAGATCTCTGAATGATCCACTCACTGTTCTGTCCAGCTCAGTCTAGTTTAGTCTCGGCTTTAGCTGTGGATCGACTCCACATCAGGTTTGTTTCTCACCGTGAGTCTGGAGCAGGTTCATCACTGAAGTGTGGAGGGAAGTCTTTAGAGCTGTCACTCTTCATGGACAGAGCGGACACTGAGGCTGTGGATCTGTTTCTGTGGAGAGAAGATGATTCATGTTTGAATCTGAAATGTGAAGTCAGCCTCTGGCCAGCAGGGGGCGTGTTAAGGCAGGTGCAGAGATTACTTTAACATGCTCCATATGTGGACTTAATAATAATAAAGTAGAGTGTCCGACCTCGGCTTAAAGGGCAAATATTAAAGTAAAATCAGATCAATAATACTTGTTTTGTGAAGTAAAAGGCACTTAAAGCTTCAGCACCACCTGGGCTCTCTGTGACGTCCCTGATGAAAACCCTCTGTGGGATTTCAGTCTGGTCACAGCTCCTTCGTTCAGGCCTCGAGCCAAAGTCCAACAGAACAATCAGATTTATGTCTTTATTTTCTTTATAACGATCAACGAGGAGCCAGTCATTAGTGATGGATTTATGATCTTTAACTGAATCTCTGTGATTCACTTAAACTCTTGTGACATTAGACAAATACTAATGTAACACAGGGAAGGGCATCAGGGTTTGTCAGTGTTTCACTGAAATATGAACATGAATATTAACTCAAAATCACTGCCCTGGGCTCAGTTTCAGACAATCACAGGATCTTAATACAATCATAGAAACTGTTCACTTCTTTAAAACCTTTACTTAATCTTTACACTTTAAAACAAGCTTTTATGAGTTTATCCATTTGATCCTGGAGGAGCTCCTGACTGGACACTTTTCAGACGTATATTTGGATTGACCTGTAGCTCTTCCCGTACGAGGGGTCAGAGTAACAACAATTAATTTAAATATGAATGTGGTAAAAATCAAAGCAGTAAAACTAGACTTGATAAAAATCAAAGGTGTGAAAAACAGAACATGGTAAAACTGAGTTCCATAAAATCCCACATGTGATTAAATCATCTGAGAAAATGTGACTCTGTGAATTTGGATTCATTAAAATGAAAACATGGTTCATTTTAATGACATTAATATCATGTGCATCAAACTTAATCCATTCATAGTCCACAGCTCCTCGTATACGTTTCACCTGCACTTATCTCTGACCACGGGCCAGAGTGGAGCCTTTTAACCTCTTAACCCCCACTTTAATCGAGCGCATTGTCTCTAGTTCAGCTTTACCCAAATCTAAAAGTTTCTCCAATGGAGAACAACAGTAATGCCTAATTTGAAAGAAAACTGATGCAGTGTTGTCACATTTTTGAAGTGTTTTTGTCTCTTTTTATGTTTTTTATTGTTTTTCTGACACTTTTTTTTTTCACTCTTTTGTGCCTTTTTTCTTGAGTTTTGTCACTTTTTTGTCTTTTTTCTGACATGTTTTCGTCGCTCCTTTGAGGAGCTTTTAGATTTGGGTAAGCCAAACTGTAGAAAATGTGGGGGTTTAGAGGTTCAGGTGGGGGTTTAGAGGTTAACAGAAATTATAGAAGAGATCGTTTGTATCTCCAAAGTTGAAGCTATTGTTGCGGCTAACTAAGCTAACTAACAGCAGGAGCTAATGTGGAGACAAACGAGCTTCAAACGTCTCCACATTGAGCTTTTGGTTTGTGTTCGGTCCATTTAGGAAACTGTTACATCTGCCCATCCATCAATGTCTCTGAGGCCTGAGCTGAGCCTCCAGGTTTAAGCTACAGATCTACAGGAAATAACAAATATTACAGCACGACACGGTGAATGATGAAACTGAAGAGGTAAAAGTGGAAGAGCTAAAACTAAGCAACGTTCACTTTTATAAACATATTGTTTTCTACATCCATGTTGTACATCCAAAGTCACAGAGTCACATTTTCACACAGAATTTTAACACCTGGGATTTTATCAGTTTTACCACGTTCTGTTTCTAGTTTTACTGCTTTGATTTTTACCACATTCATATGTTAATGATGTTTTGTCACTTTGACCCGTCATACTCCCGTTCATCTGTTTAGTCTTTAAATATTTAGTTCCCAGATATTTCCCTGGGCGTTAGATCGAATCATCAAAGGCCATTCAGAGAATCACTACAATAATAAGAGTCTCGTTAGTTTAATGACCATCACAACATGGCCGCCAGAGCTGTTGTTCCAATGGGTTACCGTGGGAACGCCTTATCATTAGTTTATTACAGATCTGTGAATGATCCACTCACTGTTTATTACAAGTGAAGGAACATTCACAAACTCAGATTCTTTTCAGTGCAGTTGTTCAACATGAAACATAAAGTAGTGAGTTTAGTCACATTAGTCTTTGAAGGAGGTTAAATAAGAAACAAACTCACTTAGTCCATAGAGCTGTGGCTCAGTGCTGCCGTCTGGAGGCTTTGCTTTTCCTTCTGCCATTTCCTCCGAGTCTCGTCCTGGGGAGAGTCAGAGCCGTTAAACACAGAGATAAACCTCATTCATGTAAACGCTGTGTTTTTACCTGTGACTGGACGAACTGCAGAGACTCAGAGACTCAGAGTCTCAGTGTCTCTGCTCGGCTGCGTCTGACGCTCCTTTAGACGCACTTTGACTCTGATTCAAACTGCTCTTTCCTGTAACTCTTTATGACGAGGCAAAGCTACAGGTTAATCATCCACTAATACACATTCATCATAAACTACACGTCAAAAGAGTTAATGATTATTTAAGTTGTGTCTAAAGTCTCCACATAGAGCAGCAGATAAAGTCATGTTTTCACCTTAATACTTCAGTTGGTGAAACAAGCATGAATTGGCAAATATTTCTCCATAAGACAATGTTTGAAAATAACTGGGCGTCCACTCAAGTTTCTATCATAGGTTTGTCTCTGATCTTTAGTTTGTGCATTTGCTTTGGCTTTACAGACTTAAGGCAGAGTCAACAAGCAAAGGTGACAGGATTAGTGTTTAACATAAACATCAGACTCATGAACACTAAATAACCTCTTACCGCCCATTGTGAGCTCAGTTTGTACTACATGGTTATATACATGTTTCTGCTGCTTATTGTACATTTGTAAAAGCAAAAAGGCTGTTTTCTGTTTACCGTGTTCCCAAATACTGTGGTCTGCAAAAGTTTGGGCACCTCGGTAAATTTTCCTGATTTTCCTTTATAAATCATTGGTTTTCTGGATAAGAAATTTCAGTTCAATAAGAAACCGTGATATTGAGAATGAAATAAAGTTCTTAGGATTTATGTGAAGTCTGCAAGAATTATTAAGGTTAAGTGATATGTTTATGTTTCATGTTGCACGATTGAACTGGGTAAAAAAAAATCCTAGTTGTGAACCTGTTCATAACAAATAAAACACTTCTGATTCTGAAAGAGACTCATGGAAACGTTAGGCTTGGAAAAGGATTGGAAAAGGTGGATAAAGGTTGATACGATTTTTCTTTTTTTGGTAAATGGTAATTTTCATGGTGTTAAAAATAATCATCTTTATGCACTTGTGTCCTGACAGTTACAGTTCATGACGTATGTATTGAATGTGGTTGTTTGTGTCTCATTTTTATTGCCAGAGAACAGTGAACAGAATTGCCCTTTGGATAAATAAAGTTGTTTGAATTGAATTTGAATTGAATTTAGATTTGTCTTTTGTGTTGGAGAAACCTGCTTAGAAATCCAGGTACGAGGTTTACGGTTTTGGATTGACCAAGACCACTGTCTTTGCAAACAGAAAAACAATTGTCCTGCTGTTTGTTTTTAACCTTTATCTTTTATTTTTATTATTTTAGTCTGTTTCAAGTTACATCAGTGCACTGAAGCACATTCTAGTTTGTAAAACCTTTCACAATAGCAATAAACTGTTTTCACGGCTCCAAACAGCTCTCACACATTAAACTGGCCTCTTTTTAATGAACTACTTTCATAAATTGTACAGAAGTGGTTAAAGTTTTGTCTCTTGTCTGCACATGTGTATATTCCTCCCGTCTTTAGCCGCTGCTGTCTCCCACAAACAAAATGACTATATTTGGATTACAGCGTCATCTTGGTCATTAATGCTCAGTTAATGCTCTCTGTTATAAACGCTGTGACTCGTCTCTCCCTCAGCTCCTGGAGGTGGAGGAGGTGGAGCAGCGGTGGCGCCCCCTGGTGGCCCTGTCGGTCCCTCACACTCCAGGTACAAACTCTGCTCTTATATCGACACATTCTGCTTAAACGTAACATTTTCATCCAGCGTGGTTTGTATCAAAGTCTTGTAGTTCAATAGTACAGTGTGGTTTATTTTATTACATTTATTGACAGTGTAGAGAAAGTCGATATTGTAAATTTGCAGATCTTATTTATTACATTATTTTCCACCTCTATCTCTAGTTCATTCTATCAAAATTAAACTAAAATAGTTTAGTCAGAACTAGATTAAAACTATCCCTAAACCTGAACCTGAGCTCGTGTTTAAAATGTGTTTCAGTCGGGCTCTGATTTGTGGGAGGAGCCCGGCCTCGCTGACCCCGCCCTCCGCCACTGTCCCGGCCAATCGTTTCAGAGCGCGGCGCTGCTGCGTCACCTGAGTGACTGAGCGACGAGGGGGACGTCCTGATTGGCCCGTACCTGCAGAGCTGGGACAACTCGTGCTGTGAGTCACAACAGTTCAGGAAGCTCCAGATTATCACCGACATCCCCGAGAAACCAAACATTAGGCCGATATTTATGAGCTCAAATTAAACTAGCAAAGTAACTCCAGCAGATCTACGCTCTCCCCAGGGACTTCTGTTTTAGCTGAAACATACGAGAGTTTTCCAGTGAAACATCGCAGTGCAGGTGCTCTTCGAGAAGGAAAAGTCACTTCAACATTTTCACTGCAACAATAAGAGGAAAAGACGAGGAAATGAAGGATGGGCGCCATAACGGGGTGGAAGGACGATTCTCAGGCACAGGCTGAAGAAGAGCAGACCCTTTCTTTAAATGTTATATTATTACATAAGTTAAATCTGCTCGGGCCCCTCATGCTCTCACTGTGTGTTTGTTTTGACAAACGGAGTGTGTTTAAAGAGTTAAATCTTTCCATAGGGCCCAGAATTTCTGACGGCGCCCCTGCCTGTAAGTTTAACACACGAACAGGCGGGTCCGGAACCGAAGTATTATCTTTGTATTCTGAGAAAATAAAGACGGATAGCCGTGCAGTGGAAGTGCTATAGACCTTTAACTGCTGGCATCATCAGTCACATCATCAGTGACATCAGCTGGAGGCAGGAAGTGATCAAGAGAAATAAGATTAAAATAAAACTAGTGTAAAACTACAACAAAAAATGTGGTCCTGTGTTGCTTAAGGAGCCAGAACAAGAGGAATGACATTTGAGACGATAAAATAAGATTTATCTGATATTTCCAACAACAGTTAGACATTTGTTTATCGTTACTATGACAACAGATACAATGGAAATACAGTAGATAGGAATCGAGCTTCCTGCCTCCAGCTAAGCCCGGAATGTTTACAAACAATTAAAGGGTCTGCCTGAACAAGTGTTTTACATCGATGTTTTCTGCCGCACGAGCACTAAGAGACCATTACCAAAAGCACACATTAGAGAGTCTGGCTTTGGTGCTTCTCTGTCTCATGTCAGCGGCCGGTTATAAACCACTGACACGCTTTAAGATAGAATCAGATGTGACACAGATGAGACAAAGACAGACCAGCTCAGACTCTGGAACCGTCACATCCCTGAGCTTTGAGAAAAGGTGAGACACAAACCCAAAGTAAAACTCATGATTTGATCCATATCTATTCCCTTGTATATTATCTGAGTTTATTCATTTGGGCATTTTGGGCTCAACACTTCATCCTGAATGACGCTTTTCTAAAACCTTCGTCTCAGGTTCATGGAGTCTCTGGGGACGATGGTCGGGTTCTTCTCCAACAAAGTCAAGGACAAAGTGGCTCTGATCCGACAGCTGTCAGTCAAACACGCCGAGGATTCTGGAAACGCAGTGCGGTAAGAGCACCGACATAGAGTCATACGGTACAACGGGAAATATTTCAGGGAAAGGCTTTTAATGATGAAGTAGAAAATGTTATGAATCAACATTTCAGGAGCTGTTAAATAATGAGTAAACACATTAATGGAGCATTTGGGCATTGGGGCATTTTAAAAACCGTCTCTGACACCGAGAGTAACCCGAGAGTAACCATGAGTACCCGTGTGTCTCAGCCGTACCGCTCCGTGCGCTCCATGGTGGCCTGGGAGCTGGATCGGGGCGTGGTCGGTTCTCCTTCAGGACCGAGTCGGGCTGCAGGACGATACTGAGACTCCACCGCTCACTGCTCTGGGTCAGACTGGTGCTGCAGGGACTGAGCGAGGACCCGGACCAGCACGGGGACTACAGGACGCCCGGGAGATCGCCAGGTAATGATAAACCAGCACGGGGACTACAGGACGCCCGGGGAGATCGCCAGGTAATAATGAACCAGCACAGGTCTACAGGACGCCCGGGGAGATCGCCAGGTAATAATGAACCAGCACGGGGACTACAGGACACCCGGGGAGATCGCCAGGTAATAAACCAGCACGGGGACTACAGGACGCCCGGGGAGATCGCCAGGTAATAAACCAGCACGGGACTACAGGTCGCCCAGGGAGATCGCCAGGTAATAATAAACCAGCACGGGACTACAGGACGCCCGGGAGATCGCCAGGTAATAATGAACCAGCACGGGGACTACAGGACACCCGGGGAGATCGCAAGGTAAGCCTTGGAGATATTTGACAAAAATGATTATCTGAATGAATATTTGTTGGGACTTTCTCGATAACGATGGTGAGGCAATAATTTTTGCAAACTTCAGAAATATGAACAAATGTGCCGCAAACATCTGTTTACTTCGCTCAAAAGGATAATTGTCCAGGACAGACGACAAAAAGGCAGAAATAAAAAACTTTTTATTAAAACACCCCTCCCCATTCTTTCAACTCTTTTTTTCCTTCTTTTTTCCCCCCACAGTTTTTCCAATTTTCTCCCAAAATGTTTCAACTTTTTCCCATATTTCTTCCCCAATTGTTTTTTCCCCAGCAATGTCCTCTTATTTTTCAACCCCCTCATGTTATGATATATTTATTCTGACGCCCTCTCGTTGAAGGGAGGCCTACGCCGTGGCCCTGGCTCCTCATCATATATCGTTCTCTCGTTGTAGGGAGGCCTACGCCGTGGCCTGGCTCCTCATCATATATCGTTCTCTCGTGTAGGAGGCCTACGCCGTGGCCTGGCTCCTCATCATATATCGTTCTCTCGTTGTAGGGAGGCCTACGCCGTGCCTGGCTCCTCATTATATATCGTTCTCTCGTTGTAGGGAGGCTACGCCGTGGCCCTGGCTCCTCATCATATATCGTTCTCTCGTTGTAGGAGCCTACGCCGTGGCCCTGGCTCCTCATCACTCCTGGTTCTGCAGAGTGCGGCGGAGCTGGTGTTCGTGGCGCTGCCCGACAGGAAGTACTTCCTGCGCCTCGTCTGCGTCCGCAGCCAATCAGAGGCGGCGCCCGCCCTGCGCGTCGTCATTCGGGGACTGGCGCTCGTTCACCAGCGAACGCAGGAGATTCTGGAGCGAAACGGACTGTTGCTGCTGCCCTGAGGGGAACCACATGGAACCACACAGGCTGCTGCTGCCCTGAGGGAACCACACGGAACCACACAGTCTCCTGCCCTGAGAGGAACTATCCAATCACAGCAGACTTTATTCATAGATCACTTTAAAAACAAAAAGTCGACAGAGTGTTCACAGCACAAAGAGGACAGAGAGGTTAAAACTGTATCTAAGGGGAAACTGGTTTGTAAGAAAAGTCAAAGAAGCATTTTTGGTGAAAAAGGAGAACCCTCCATGAACAGGAACGTCGGGCTTCGTGTTCACCTTTCTCCAGTTTAGAACAATCTCCTCCGCTCCGGACCTGGAGGCTCTGTCATGTTAATGCCCAGGACAGATCAATAGGCCGGTCATTATAAGTGATCAGCTGAGATCAGGGCCATTCAGACTGAAACTCAGGCGTGAGTTCGGTCGTTAGGACTTAGAACTACAAAGACTCATAACTACAAAGATGTGGTGAGAGTAGCTATTTATCGAGGGGAGGGACTAATCCAAGCTGAACTCCTCCCTGTGGTCTTTATCTGAGCTGAACCTTAGTGTTGCTGACGAAGCCTTTTGGATGAAGAAGAGAAACGTGCGACACTTCAACTACAGAGTACAGACGAGACTCAAGAACCTTCACTGAAGAAGCACAAAGAACATTACATATTTATCACGTCTGATGGTTTCAATGGGCTGCAAATGTAACTCTCAGCAGTTAAATGTGTTACTTGTATAATTTGGACAAACCGTCTTTCAATTAGAAATTGAAATTAATTGTGATTCCTCTGAAAATAATCCTTTTTCATACGTTGCAAGAACCATTTCTGTATATTTCCTTTTAAATTGTTAAATATTATTACACTCCTTATTTCCATTGGCAACTATTCCATATTCTTGTTTTATTTCTTAGTTCCCTTCATTTTCAATAAAACACTTTTGAATGTCCTGGTAATCATTTATTCTTGGCTCTTTTCTACCGTCGTCAGGCCAAAGCTCTTTAAGCTCAGTCACACTAGAGTCGCCGGATTATGGCCTAACTTTATAATTTATTATCTAATATGTTTAATCTGCTTGAAAATATGCAAATGTCCGAAAACTTCCTAGACATTTTCACTTTTGAAAATGTAGGTCAATGTCAAACTTTAACAAAATCTAATGTACCTGAATTTGAAATGCTCTTTATTTGCATATTGTGTAGTTGCATACGTGATACAGTAGGTGGCGGCATGCTCCTTTTGTTTGGCCTGCAGCCCAGAGGTGGGAGTAAGTCACTAAATGCAAGTCCCAAGCAAGTCCAAGTCAATTGATCACGGGTCAAGTCAAGTCAAGTCTTTGTTTAGTCGGCAAGTCTCCTCAAGTCACAAACGTCAGCGTTAAACCTAATTCTTCTTTTCAAAATGTGTTTAATCTAGTTGAAAATATCAAGTATTTTCTCAAGATTTAGTGATTTTGAAAATTTAGGCTAAAGTCAAACTTTTTTAAATCTAATGGATTTGGATTTAAAGTCTAATTAATATTCAAATCTCTACACAATTTAAAACATATTTAAATGCTCCAGTCTATGTGCAAAATGACTGGGACAGCATTTTAAGGAAGGGGGCCCGCGGGGGCTACTTTTCAATTCCTAAAAAAAATGGAAACAGAGTCTTTAAACATGAGCTGCTTTTCCTGCAGTCTGAAAGATAATATAAAATAATATATTTATTTTTATTAGTTTCTGTCAGTTTTTCTGTCAGTGGTTCCCCTGTAATGCCCCAGCCCCTGTATACTCGGATTCGCCCCTGCTCAAAGTAGATTCTGCACAGCCTTCAGTCCTGCTGTCACTGGGCTCTGTGTGGCTGCGGGCAATCGCCTCTAAATGCTATAACTTTAGAGAGAACGCCTTAAAACACCGAAAAGCCCCCAAGATTTCTGTCATGAATCCAGCTCTTAGCATCGTCGTTCTGGAGGCTCCTGTCTGCGCTGTAGCTTCAGTCCATGTTTTCCTGTCCTTAATAAATGTCTATGAATCTTCTCCTCTTCACTCACTGTAGAAACTTTAATGCATCCAAAGAAACACGTCGTATTTCCTCCTGCCTTTTCGCGCTGTATTGATTAGACGCCTGTGTCGGGAAGCTGAAAAAGCATGTGGCTAATTACCATATGTAAACATTGATGCGCCGCTTTTACGCAATGAATCCTGATATTTCAACAGTTTCACTCAAATAAATAATAACTATAAAATCACAGCAAGTCATGAGAGTCATTGGCCTCAGGTCAAGTTAAGTCTCAAGTCACAAACAGCAAGTCTAAGTCAAGTCTTTTTAGAACTTTGGTCAAGTAAGTCTCAAATCTCGAAAATTGTTGTTGCATATGCGATACAGTAGGTGGCGGCATGCTCCTTATGTTTGGCCTGCAGCCCGCCAAGAGAACTTTTGTTGTGAAAGTTTGTTAGACAGGAAGCGCACTTTTATTATGAAGGCCATTTGACCTTTTTGCTGATGGAAACAGGTGAGGCTGTTCCTCTCCCGCAAACGAGTTTAGAAGAACAGAGTCAGAAAACAGTCAGAATAAAGTCCGGAAGTTCCAGGTGAGGCCTAGTTAGTGGTGAAGGCCGGACACCTGCAGGAGCCACGCCCGAGGCACGAGCTACAGGAGCTCTGAGAGGACTGCAGGTAAGAGCTAAAAGCGCTACATTTAAACTTCTAATCTTCTGATAAACTTAAACATCTAAAAGCTTCTCAACTGGAGAGCAACAGTGGAACGCCTCATTTGAAAGCCAAGATCGACAAAAGTATAAAATAGATACAAAATGGTTCTATTCACACGTGATTTGTATTGTTTTCTAGTTGTTTGCATCTGTAACGGAGTTAGAAAAGCATCTTATTTTTATTTTGTTTTATTGTTGTGAATTTTACCGTTTTGTATTTTATTTTGAAAATCCCGTACGCGCGCTGCTCCCGGATGTTGTATTAGGTAACTTGCCGCTCTCCTTCAGTAGCGCGGTGTCTGCTGAAGAGGGTGAGTGTGTCTCGGTGTAAAAGTATATATTTAACATATTTTCGTTTTAATGATCGTCCCCATCCAAATGTATATTGATAGATACAATTTTCACATGTAATTCACGTAATCCAATGCAAATTTTAATCAAACATTTTAAGTTAAGCACTTTTTCCAATTAACTATACACATTACATAGTTATTAGTGTCCCGCCAGTTGTGAAGCCATTTTATGGTGCTGTTTTGATTTTATAGGGAGCCAGTGTGCGTGTCGATGTGGAGACTGAATTGTTATTCAAAAATTTCAAAGCCCGTCCGTCATTTTGACTGATTGAAAATCAAGCCGTGATTAAAATTAAGACGCAGCGCTGCTGTTTTTCAGAGCGCGCGGGGCTCCCTCTCTCTAAAAGCAGCTTCACTGTTTCACTTGTATCACTGCCTAGCTAACTTTCTGGGCGCTAACAACAACACGGGAAGAAAACCACGATACAAATGCAGTTAAAAGCTAATAATATCCTTCTCATCTGGAGCCGCTGTTTAACTTTGACTCGCGTAATCTCAGGACGAGCTCGTCTATTTCTCTCCCTCTCTCTCTTTCCCTCCCGCGTGTGTGTTTCTGTGCAGTGATGCAAACTGGTAAATATTGCTGTTTCTTAAACATTAATGTTAAAATCGAGAAAATGCAAATAATAAGCTCCACTTTACATTTGTATTAGTGTAATATGAGCCCTGATATTGATGAGCTCATGACGCTCTGAATAAGTCGTCCTCCACTGAGACTTTTACGCACGAGTTCATAGCACACACACATTTCTGTAGCAAAATGTTTGTTCCAGGTTTGTTCAGATGTTTAGTTAAACTCCATTTATCCAGCGATCTCACATTATTCCTAACATACACAATATGCAGCCTATATAGGCTATGTAAATGGGTCTTTAAAAATTGCTTATGATGCGAGATTAATTCATGAAGGATAAAAATAGCCCATGACGGATTTTTTATAACCCTGCCCGTCAAAATGAAGGAGAGAAATTATCCCTAGCGAAACCACTGGTCATGCATATTGTATCCTGTAAAAATATATAAATATATATGTAATTTTTGCAATAACACGGCCATGAATATACTGCTCTTAAAGCTGTTGGTCTCCAAAAAAAGTGTCTTGTCATTTTATCCCAGGAGTTAAACCAGCTCTGGGGCTAAATTGAACCTTCAGGTTTAAAGGTGAAATTGACACATTTTAGTGTTTCCCATTTGCAATTTTATTCAAAAGCATCATCTGCAGATTATGACATTTTGTCTCTAAGAAAAATAAACAAATAATTTAATGTAATATTACATTTTAATTTGCTTGTCTTTACTGAACCCAGAACCACCAATAAATGCAAAATGACCAAAATCAGGAAAACAAAACAAACATTGACCTACATGTGTTTTTTTTAAACAAATGTAATCAGACCAAAAATGTGGAAAAAGTCGTGAAAAACACTGGGTTATTTTAAGACCAATTGGTCCTATTCTTTCAAATCATGTAAACATCAAAATTATAATCTTATATAGTCTTACATAAATGATGATGTTCCCCCGGCCGCACTCTTGGGCCGCCCTGGCCTAAACTAGTACTAATATACTTCCCATTTAGTTCTGTTACTTGCCCATTTAGCTAACCCACTTTTAATCATAAGCGGCTCACCTTTAGCCCCAAACCTTAAACTAACCTACGGAAAAATACTTCCCTGGTCCAGATTGTCTCTTAATTATTCTAGATCACGAGTGATGAGGGTGGAGTCATGTGATTTTGACAAGTAAATGATTTTCTTCCAGCGAATCCAGCGCTGGATCACGGACTGAGGACTTTCTAACATGAGGAGCACAGGGTGAGTGAACTTTGCTGGAGTTAAACATCTGATGAAGACGTCAACGGTGAGTGGCTGTTGGTTGATGATGTCGCTGATGTCGCTGATGTCGCTGGTTGCTGTTGATTTGCTGGTGCTGCTGGTCGGGTTAGGGTTGGCTCTTGCGCTCTGCATACTTCTGCACACACATTCACATCATCTTTCTAACACACTCACTCTCTGCCCTCCTCCTTTAACCTCTCTTCTCCCTCATCGTGGAAGCTACACTTTGTCATTAACTTTGCTGGACGAGCATCTGATGAAGACGTCAACGGTGAGTGACTCGGTTAATATTATACATCCTCTGCATACGCACATCCATGCTGCCTTTGTCTCATGCTCTCTCACTTTGCTACTTCTCATCTACAACATCCATCTGTTTGTTTCACGCCGGGGGAAGTAAAATAAGTAAATGTGTCTCAAGTGATTTTGCGATAGATTGTGGCTTCTTGTGAGATATTGCAACAACTAATTATGCGATATATGTTTCGCAATATATTATACAGCCCCACATTCATCCAAGATCCACTGATGCTTGTGTCGATTAGCTCACGCCGGTGTTGAGTTGCTAATGTTCATGTTTGCTGTGGTGTTGAGTTGCTAATGTTCATGTTGCTGTAGTGTTGAGTTGCTAATGTCATGTTTGCTGTAGTGTTGAGTTGCTAGTGTTCATGTTGTATTCTGTGGTGTTGAGGGAAAGTGTTGCCAGTGAAGTGTGGGCTGTAGTTGTTGTTATAGTTTGATGTATTTAGAGAATAAATCGTAGCACACGGAGTCTGGTGTTTCAGCCATCGTACTTGTTTAGTAAAATATAGTATTTGGCTATTGAAATGTTCTTTCTGTTTTCTGGATAAATCCAGAGACCTCCAGGTAGCACTTACTACTACAAAGGTAGACATCCAAGAAACCGTCTCAGAGATGAAAAAGCCTTTACTGGCTAAAGAAACTCGGGGAACAAATGAAGCAGCTGCTCAGGATGGACCTCAGCCTGACTGGCTCAAGGCTGATGCTGAACGATCCTAAGGTCCAGTCCAATCCGGGTTTTATAACCTACCCGTCTATAACATAGGATATATCAGGCCTCCTAAAATAAACTACGTTTGCACTGCAAGAGGAAATCCTATATGAGATTGTGATTTTACACATTCAAATACATCTCAAAAGTGCAATACGCTGGTGTTTCAGACCGTGTGGTGTTTTTACTGTGAATAAGCGAGGTTTATAGCCAACAAGAGCTTTTATTAATATCAATTTTATGAATTTACACAGTGACAACGCAAAATCACATTTTAATGAATAAAGTTTAGTTTTTAGTTTATTAGTTTATTTGAGCAGTTAAAATTCTGCTCAAAAGAAGTGGGCTGAAGCAAAAGCTTATAAGCCCCACCCCCAACATCATTGAAATAAAAAACAATTGATCAAATCACAATAGTACAGGGAGCATGTTACAAAGTACGAAACACAAGAGCCCAGGAACACGGCACACACATACACAACGTACCCTCCCTGACCCAACTTTATAATTACATTATCAACCTTACATTAAGCAACATCATACTTAGTTTTTATTTGCCCCACCGGCAAAGAGAACCTACAACCAGTTTCAACAGGGTCCACACCCACAAAGCACCTCTAGAAATGTTTGTACAAATATAAAGCTTTCCTCACTATGTCTTTTTGACTTTTTGTGAGTAAGTGGAGTAGTGATCTCTGCCCCCTCACCCTCGCCCCTCACTCCCCTCCACACGCTGTACTGATCATACATTCAATGAGATCGGGAAATCTCATTGATCCAGTGAAACATACTTAGCAGCATAAATAAGATCTGTAGCAAAGTAAACATTTTGAGACTTTTATTATTTATTTGCCGAACTGCAACATTTATGTAAGTCTGGTCTTGTTTTTGTTTTGCATTTAGAATATAATACTTCCATTTAGAACTAGATTTACACTGCAGAACTTTTTCCCCGTAATCCTTGAATGCATCGCAGCCTCCCGGTGCTTTATTTGTTATAGATATTGGATTAAGCAAAGGACATTTCATGAGGATTTCAACTGCATCAGAGCAGGTCGGTCATATGTTTCTTTGTAAACTTCTGTATTGCTAAACTCTGTCTGTGTTAGCCGCTAATGTTAAGGCTAAACCCAGATGACTGTGTGGGCTGCTAATGCTAAATTCTGTAAGTCGCTAATGCTAATCTCTGACTGTGTTGGCCACTAATGCTAAACTCTCACTGTGTTAGCTGCTAATGCTAAACTCTCACTGTGTTAGCCGCTAATGGTAAACTCTCACTGTGTTAGCCGCTAATGCTAGACTCTGTGGGGCCGCTAATGCTAAAGCTAATCCTGATGACTGTGTGGGCCGCTATTGCTAAACTCTGTAAACTGCTAAAGCTAATCCCGATGACTCTGTGGGCCGCTATTGCTAAACTCTGTAAACTGCTGAAGCTAATCCCGATGACTGTGTGGGCCGCTATTGCGAATCCCGATGACTGTGTGGGGCCGCTAATACTAAACTCTGTAAACTGCTAAAGCTAAATCGGATGACTGTGTGGGCCGCTATTGCTAAAGCTAATCCCGATGACTGTGTGGGCCGCTATTGCTAAAGCTAATCCCGATGACTGTGTGGGCCGCTATTGCTAAACTCTGTAAACTGCTAAAGCTAATCCCGATGACTGTGTGGGCCGCTAATACTAAACTCTGTAAACTGCTAAAGCTAATCCCGATGACTGTGTTGGCCACTATTGCTAAAACTAATCCCGATGACTGTGTTGGCCGCTATTGCTAAAGCTAATCCGATGACTGTGTGGGCCGCTATTGCTAAACTCTGTGAACTGCTAAAGCTAATCCCCGATGACTCTGTGGCCGCTATTGCTAAACTCTGTAAACTGCTGAAGCTAATCCCGATGACTGTGTGGGCCGCTATTGCGAATCCCGATGACTGTGTGCGCTAATACTAAACTCTGTAAACTGCTAAAGCTAAATCGGATGACTGTGTTGGGCCACTATTGCTAAATCTGTAAATGCTAAAGCTAATCCCGATGACTGTGTGGGCCGCTATTGCTAAACCTGTAAACTCTAAAGCTAATCCCGATGACTGTGTGGGCCGCTATTGCTAAACTCTGTAAACTGCTAAAGCTAATCCCGATGACTGTGTGGGGCCGCTATTGCTAAACTCTGTAAACTGCTAAAGCTAATCCGATGACTGTGTGGGCGCTATTGCTAAACTCTGTAAACTGCTAAAGCTAATCCCGATGACTGTGTGGGCCGCTATTGCTAAACTCTGTAAACTGCTAAAGCTAATCCCGATGACTGTGTGGGCCGCTATTAGCTAAACTCTGTAAACTGCTAAAGCTAATCCCGATGACTGTGTGGGCCGCTATTGCTAAACTCTGTAAACTGCTAAAGCTAATCCCGATGACTGTGTGGGCCGCTATTGCTAAACTCTGTAAACTGCTAAAGCTAATCCCGATGACTGTGTGGGCCGCTATTGCTAACTCTGTAAAAGCCGCTATGCTAAACTCTTGTAAACTGCTAAAGCTAATCCGATGACTGTGTGGCCGCTATTGCTAAAACTCTGTAAACTGCTAAAGCTAATCATGATGACTGTGTGGGCCGCTATTGCTAAACTCTGTAAACTGCTAAAGCTAATCATGATGACTGTGGTTGGGCCGCTATGCTAAACTCTGTAAATGCTAAAGCTAATCCGATGACTGTGTTGGCGCAAAGCTATCCGAGACGTGTGCGCGCTAAAGCTAATCCCGATGACTGTGTTGGCCGCTAAAGCTAATCCCGATGACTGTGGCCGCTAGCTAAATCGTGTCGCTAAAGCTAATCCGATGACTGTGTTTGGCCGCTAAAGCTAATCCCGATGACTGTGTGGCCGCTAAGCTAATCCCGATGACTGTGTTGGGCCGCTAAAGCTAATCCGATGACTGTGTGGGTAATCCCGATGACCTGTGGGCCGCTTATTGCTAAAACTCTGAAACTGCTAAAGCTAATCCCGATGACTGTGTGCCGCTATTGCTAAACTCTGTAAACTGCTAAAGCTAATCCCGATGACTGTGTGGGCCGCTATTGCTAAACTCTGTAAACTGCTAAAGCTAATCATGATGACTGTGTGAGCGCTATTGCTAAACTCTTGTAAACTGCTAAAGCTAAATCGGATGACTGTGTTGGCCGCTAAAGCTAATCCCGATGACTGTGTTGGCGCTAAAGCTAATCCCGATGACTGTGTGGGCCGCTAAAGCTAATCCCGATGACTGTGTGGGCCGCTATTGCTAAACTCTGTAAACTGCTAAAGCTAAATCGGATGACTGTGTGGGCCGCTAAAGCTAATCCCCGATGACGGTGTGGCCGCTAAAGCTAATCCCGATGACTCTGTGGGCCGCTATTGCTAAACTCTGTAAACTGCTAAAGCTAAATCGGATGATGGGGAAGTCGGATGACTGTGTTGCCCTATTGCTAATCCCGATGACTGTTTGGGCCGCTAATACTAAACTCTGTAAACTGCTAAAGCTAAATCGGGATGACTGTGTTGGCCGCTATTGCTAATCCCCGATGACTGTGTTGGCCGCTATTGCTAAAGCTAATCCCGATGACTGTGTTGGCCGCTATTGCTAAAGCTAATCCCGATGACTGTGTGGGCCGCTATTGCTAAAGCTAATCCCGATGACTGTGTGGGCCGCTATTGCTAAAGCTAATCCCGATGACTGTGTGGGCCGCTATTGCTAAAACTCTGTAAACTGCTAAAGCTAATCCCGATGACTGTGTGGGCCGCTATTGCTAAACTCTGTAAACTGCTAAAGCTAAATCGGATGACTGTGTGGGCCGCTAAAGCTAATCCCGATGACTGTGTGGCCGCTAAAGCTAATCCCGATGACTGTGTTGGCCGCTAAAGCTAATCCCGATGACTTGTGTGGGCCGCTAAAGCTAATCCCGATGACTGTGTTGGCCGCTAAAGCTAATCCGATGACTGTGTGGGCCGTAAAGCTAATCCCGATGACTGTGTGGGCGCTATTGCTAAACCCCGATGACTGTGTGGCCACTAAAGCTAAAAATAATCACCATATGATGTGTTGGTCTCTAAAGCTAAATCCCGATGACTGTGTGGGCTACTAAAGCTAAAAATAATCCCGATGACTGTGTGGCCGCTATTGCTAACCCCGATGACTGTGTTGGCCGCTATGCTAACCCCGATGACTGTTGGCCGCTAAAGCTAATCCCAATGACTGTGTTGGCCGCTAATACTAAACTCTGTAAACTGCTAAAGCTAAATCGGATGACTGTGTGGCCGCTAAAGCTAAATCGAATGCTGTTTGCGCTAAAGCTAATCCGATGACTGTGTGGGCCGCTAATACTAAACTCTGGAACTGCTTAAAGCTAACATCGGATGACTGTGTGGCCGCTAATACTAAACTCTGTAAACTGCTAAAGCTAAATCGGATGACTTGTTGGCCACTATTGCTAAAGCTAATCCCGATGACTGTGTGGGCCTCTATTGCTAAACTCTAAACTGCTAAAGCTAAATCGGGATGACTGTGTTGGCCGCTAAAGCCAATCCCGATGACTGTGTTGGCCGCTAAAGCCAATCCCGATGACTGTGTTGGCCGCTAAAGCTAAACTCTGTAAGGCATTAAAGCTAAACCTGGATGACTCCGTTGGCCATGACTATTGTGCAGATGAACTGTGATGTTCTGTGTACAGGAGGTGGATCAGCTGTTGTTATGGTGCAGAATAAATAACCTGGAGCTGATGTCAGCCCTCACCCAGATACACTCCCCATCATGACTGTGGACTTGTTTTGTGCCCCGAGCGCCACCATAACCCTGCACCCCATCAAAAAGCTCCAGCAGCCGTCATAGAATCCAGCCTCATCTCCATCGCATTGTGTGTGCAGTCTCCCATCTTTCTCGGATCACAGCTGGCCCTTCCCACCCTGGATACCATTGAGCTAAGTGATACTTTTATAATCCCCCCGTAGAGAACATTGTTCTCTGCACCTGCACCTTCCGGACCCTCTAAGGTGAGACCTGTCTGAGTCTGCTGGATCCTGAAAGGACTCCCACCACTTACCTAAAGGTGAGTCTGTTCAAGCCCAACACGACTAAAGGTGAGTCTGTTCAGGCCCAACACCTACTGCACGACTAAAGGTGATCTGTTCAAGCCAACACCTCCCGCACGACTAAAGGTGAGTCTGTTCAAGCCCAACACCTCCCGCACGACTAAAAGTGAGTCTGTTCAGCCCAACAACCTACTGCACCGACTAAAGTGAGTCATTTTCAGCCCAACAGCCTACTCCCACGACTAAAGGTTGAGTCTGCTTCAAGCCCAACACCTCGCCGCACGATAAAGGTGAGTCTGTTCAGGCCCAACACCTCCCGCCACGACTTAAAGGTGAGTCTGTTCAGGCCCAACACCTCCCCACGACAAAGGTGAAGATCTGTTCAAAGCCCAACAACCTCCCGCACGACTAAAGGTGAGTCTGTTCAGGCCAACCACCTCCCGCACATAAAGGTGAGTCTGTAAAGCCCGAAATCCTACTGCATGACTAAAGTGAGTCTGTTAAAGCCCAAAATCCACCGCACGACTAAAGGTGAGTCTGGTTAAAGCCCAATCCACCGCATACACTAAAGGTGAGTTGTTCAAGCCCAAATCCTACCGCACGAACTAAAGGTGAGTCTGTTCGAGCCCAAGACCTCCTGCACGACTAAGCGTGAGTCTGTTCAAGCCCAAATCTACCGCCTACGAAATAAATGAGTCTGGTTCAAGCCCAAATCTACAGCCTCGCTATAAGGTGAGTCTGTTCGAGAGCCCAAGACCTCCTGCACACTTAAAGTGACTCTGTTCAAGCCCAAAATCCTACCGCCTCGATAAAGGTGAGGTCTGTTCGGCCCCAACACCTCCTGCACGACTAAAGTGAGTCTGTTCGAGACCAACACCTTACCACACGAACTAAAGTCGAGGTCTGTTCAGCCCAGACACCTCCCGCTACGACTAAAAGTGAGTCTGTTCGGCCCAAACACCTCCCGCACGACTAAAGCGTGAGTCTGTGTCGGGCCCAACACCCATCCCGCTCGACTTAAAGGTGAGTCTTCAGGCCCAAGCACCTCCGCACGATTTAAAGTTGAGTCTGTTCAAAGCCCAACACCTCCCGCACGACTAAAGGTGCAGTCTGTTCAGCCCAACACCTCCCGCACGACTAAAGGTTGACGGTCTATTTAAAGCCCCAAATCCCTACTGGCATGACTTAAGGTGAGTCTGTTAAAGCCCAAATCCTACCGCACGGACTAAAGGTAGTCTTTCAAGCCCAAATCCTACCGCCACGACTAAAGGTGGAGTCTGTTCGAGCCAAGAACCTCCTGCACGACTAAAGGGGAGTCTTCAAGCCCAAATCCTTACCTCACGACTAAAGGTTAGTCTGTTCAAGCCCAAAATCCTACCGTCTGCGACTTGAAAGTGTGTATTTCTGTGTCGAGTCCGTCGTGGAACACCTCCTGCACGACTTAAAGGTGAGTCTGTTCGAGCCCAAACAACCTACCACACGACTAAATGAGTCTGTTCAGGCCCAACACCTCCCGCCAACGAGCTAAAGTGGTCTGTTCGGGCCCCAACACCTCTCCGCGACGACTAAAGGTGAGTCTGTCGGCCCAACACCCCGCTCGCACTCAAAAGTGAGGTCTTTCAGCCCAAACACCTCCCGCTCGACTAAACGTGAGCTGTCAGGCCCAACACCTCGCGCTCGACTAAGGTGAGTCTGTTCAGGCCCAAACCACCTCGCCGGTCGTCGACTAAATGGTGGTCTGTTCAGCCCAATCAGCCTCCGCTCGACCTAAAGGTGAGTCTTCAGGCCCAACACTACTGCCACGAACTAAAGTGAGTCTGTTCAGGCCCAACACCTCCCTGCTCGACTTAAAGGGTGAGTCTGTTCAGGCCCAAAACACCTCCCTCGACTAAAGGTGAGTCTGTTCAGGCCAACCACGACGCCGACGACCTTAAAGTGAGTCTGTGTCAGGCCCAACACGTACGCGCGACGACTAAAGTGAGTCTGGTTCATGGCCCAACAAGCTCGTACTGTCATACGAGCGTAATGTGGGAGTCTCTCGAGCACCCGAGAACACCTCCCGCGACGGATAAAGGTGAGGTCTTACAACATTAAAACCAAAGATCATCACACAATTATTTATACAAGTATTTCACCTTCTTAACTCCCACCATGAACCGGGACTATATTAGATCAGTTGTGTCCCTCTCTTTCATGAGATGAGCGTACACTGTTGCATCGCCAGTCGAAGAAAGCTTGTAGAGTTGTGGGTATATAACCTAGACTTGAAAAATGTGCTCGGTTAATAAGGCCGGGGGTAATAGCGTTAAAAGACTGTAAACCTGTTAAACAATACACACATTATATAAGATAAAATAACTTGGCCTGTCATTTTCAAGAGGGGAAAAGTATAAGAAGCACTGTTCTGAGAGAGGTTTAATATGCTTCTGTTTTGTGTTTCCCAGGGCCTGCTGTGGGACGGATGTGGTCGCTGTGGTCACTGTGGTCGCTCTCATCTGCATGTGACGCTCTCCCATAACTTCTCCACTAAACAGAAGGTGAGTCACTGGTCGGTTAACACTGGTTCTATTGTCACAATACCAACATTTCCAACTCAACTTTCAAAACCACAGCAAATAAAATAACGTGCCATAGTTAACCCTTGTGTCTTTCACCATCTCCACTGTATTGTGGACATTGTGCACTCCCAAAAGTTGTACAATGCCCTTAAAATGAGGGGGGAAACTTGACATTTATTTGTGAAATTAGATATTTTTATACTTCTCAAATCTATTCCTAGATTAGTTGAAGAACAGTCATCATGTATCTGTACAGTTGGCATGATAGACGTGATGTTGGGACTATTGAGCACAGAGTTATGTGCAGATGAACTGTGATGATTCTGTTTACAGGAGAGAGGTGGATGGGCTGGTGTCGTGGTGCAGAACAAATAACCTGGAGCTGATGATGGCCCCTCACCCTGATAGACTCCCCCGTCTTCATGGTGGACTTCTGTTGTGCCCTGAGCGCCACCATTACCCTGGACCTCCTCAGAGAGAAACTCAAGCTGCCAGTGTTGGTGCAGTTCTATCCTTCATAGAGTCCATCCTCGTCTCCATCGCTGTGTGGTGCAGAACATTGTGCGTGCAGTCTGGTGATTGGCTGCAGGCTCCCATCTGGATCACAGCTGGCCCCTCCCACCCTGGACACTGTTTGACCCTCTCCCCCGTGTCCAGAAGAACCTCCCTCCACATAAACATCAGACTCATGAACACTAAATAACCTCTTACCGCCCATCTGCGAGCTCATGTTTGTACTACATGGTTATACACACGTTTCTGCTGCTTATTGTACATTTATAAAAGCAAAAAGGCTGTGTTTTCTGTGGACCGTGTTCCCAATTATGATGCAAGTGAGCTTTAAGGTTTTTCTAAACATTTTCCAACTCCAAAGTGTATGTAAGTCAGTTAAACGGGATGAGCCACGGTGGCACGAGGGGAAAAGTGAAGGATCACAGCTGACCCTTCTCACTCTGGACACGGACTATTCTCCCCCTCCCCTCAGACCCATACCCCCCGCCACATGAACAGTCTCTTCCCCTCCGTCATCAAACTCATGACCGATAACAAGACCCAATAACTGTATCAGATTCATGAACATAAGAACCTGTTCCTCCATTTGCTCTGCTCTATGTCATTATGTGGTGTGTCCATACATAGATCTGCTATCACTCAATACAGCTGCACATCTGTAAAGACACTCACGCTGTTGTCTTTATCCTAGTTTACATTTAATCTTCCTATGCAGGCCCTTAGAATCTTAACTTTTATACTTTATTATTTATCTAAGTGATATGTTTTAGGTTTCATGTTGCACGATTGAACCTGTTCATAACAAAGGCCAATAAAACAATTCTGACTCTGAAAAGAATGAAAATGTAAGAAAATTGTTCATTTTCACTAAAAATGATAAAAACAGTTGTGAGAAAGGTCATTTCTTGTTTTCATCATGTTCAACTTTTTATTATGATTTATTGTTTGGGGGAGAAAGCTAAAACCTGGCCTTTGAGCTGCATAGAAATCCAGGTACGAGGTTTATTATTTTGGTTCGACCAAGGCCACTGTCTTTGAACACATTGTAATGTGAAAAAGAAAAAACAAACAATTGCCCTGCTGTTTTTAACCTTATTATTTTAGTCTGTTTCATGTTACACCAGTGCACTGAAGCAAATGTCTAGTTTGTAAAACCTTTCGCTGACGACGGCAATAAACTGTTTTCTGATTCTGAACTCTGTGTCAATTATTGCTTCATATGGACAGAATTAGGAATTATATCACAGCATCAACCCAGAGCGTCTCTGCACAAAACAGGAGGTGTGTTACATGGTTTAACCTCTTAACCCCCACCCTGAACCAAACACATTTACTCCAGTTCGGCTTTCCCAAATCTAAAAGCTTCTGACTGGAGAGCAACAGTGTAATGCCTCATTTGAAAGCTAAGACCTACAAAAGTGATTGTTTTTATCATGTTGTTGCTGCGTTTGTCACATTTTTAAAGTGTTTCGTCTCTTTTTTCATCATGTTTTTGTCCAACAGGACGTGGAGCAGGTTTGTGTGCAGGGCTGTGGCTTTAGAAACGCTCAGTCTGGTTTCATTTGTGTGGAGTTCAGTGTGGGCTGGTTTATCTTCCCCCTCAGTAAAACAGGAAAGCCTGTTCAGCCACTAGAGGGGCTATCGCTCTATGGTTAAAAGTCAGGACCAGATGATGACATGTGAAGCAGCACCTTTACAGAATGTTATTAAGGCCAGGACCTGCAGGGAACAGAAGAAACTATTAATATGCAGTTTGACCAACTTTTGTAACAATCTAATTTCTGTCTTATTGTTTGCGCTTCCCCAAAGCTCCAATAAAATCAGGAATTAAATCCCTGTTAAAAAGGACTTGTGTTGAAAAATCTTCCAAATGCGTGGAGTCTGAAAGTTGGAGTCTGTAGGACCAGAGCACTAAAGTGGAAAAAGTTAAGGTTTCATCTTTACTAATGAGCAGCTAGATAAATTAAAGAGACTCTACTGCATTATCATTGTGTCCATTGATCTTTAATCGTTACGTTTAAATGGTCCATTAAAATGTCATTTAAACACCTTATATTATAGACCCTGCTCTACTCGTATAAACCCCTGTAAACCTAAATGATTAAAATGAACAAGGCTCACACTGCAGGACCCACACTTTACAATCTTTAATACCAATCCAAACGAGCAATATAAAAGGAAAGCAAACGATAGAAACATATTATGAATGAAACGGACACCAGGACGTTCCCTAAAGCAGTTTATTTCCACTCCAAAGAACTTAAGAAGATTCTTGTAACGGATTACAGATGTCAGGCTGTGCTTCTTACATCAGTACATTAGGTGCTGCGCCAAAAAACACATTTAAATCTATTCATCGAATTTGTAGTTATTTAAATTCCAGTTTTTCCCCTCAGTTTTTTTGGCTTTCCTTTAAACCCTTCCTTGTGCTGTTCCGTAGCGTAATGTGAGCCACAGTCACACACAACAACATGGCTACGGCTAATTCAATCATTTTGGAACAGGTTTGGTTTGATGCATTTTAACGGCTGTATCGTCAACGCCTGACAATTAAGTAAAGCTTTAGTCCGGACGACTGCCCTGAGTGAAACATACAGACCGTAACAGAAGCACGTGTCCCGACGTGTCTGAACCACTGGTGCAGAGTCATGGCATCTGTTTGCATTCTTTGGTCAGTGAGCTGAGGCCAGTGTCTCCGGACCATTTGGAGCCAAAACATTTCTGCAGATGAAGGATTTTCAAAAACAACACATTTGGCAGCTATACTATGAATGGCAGTGGAAATGTAGCTAACGATGCATGATGTCCAATTTAGTGGACACATGATTAATCACAAGTGGTCAGTGGTCACATGTCTGGTTCCCCTTCAGCCAACCTTTAAGTTCTGCTTTAAATACTATGAATGTGGTCCAGTCTCTGATGTCCGCTGGGATTTTAATAATTACGTATATGTTATGGTTCATTATAATGAGTTATAGTGATAAAACATGAACATGCACAGTGTTGGGGACAGATGGATCAGAAAAATCAGATCCTTTTTGTTCGTTTGTGGTTAATAAGATATTCCTCAGAGGTAAAATGATGACAGTGATGATGCCGTTTTGGAAAGAGACAAACATTGTCAAGAAAGAATCAAAAGACATAATTAGAGGAACATTGCTGATGTGAATGACATTGGTTTCCATATCAAAAGTAAATTAATATATTTAACATGATTAAGCCCTGATGTCTGCAGTACATTTTAAGTGCATTGGGGTAGAAATTGAACAAAACACATTTTCCCCTAGACTAGTTTACATTTGATCTGAATAAACCGTCTGTTCTTCATCAGATCATAATATCAGATCAATGTAATAATATCAATAAGTCCGATGGATAAAAGCTCCAGGATCAGACGCCTGGAGAGTCTGTGACCCGCGCCGCCTAAAGGACTTCACTTTCTTCTCACGTCCTCGTCGTTCTTTCTTTGGAGGTGACTTTTTGTCTCAGACCCGTTCTTGATGGAGCTCAGACCTGTTCCACTGAGCCGTGATGCTGGATCCTTCTGTGGGTTTATTCTCTCTCTCCTGGGCTCAGTCTGAGGCGTCTGATCTGGAGCTGCTGCACATCATTATTAAGACCACCAGCTGTGGAGAAGCAGAGATCAGATTAGCTTCTGATTCCAAATCATTGATTAAACTTATTTTCACAATATTATGTTAACTGACACTGAAATACATGAAAAGGATAAAGTCTCCAGGTCTGTTTTTGATGACGATATAAAATAACTTGGTTAGACTTTAAAAATGGTCAATTTTGCTGATGTGGGACCTTTAAAACAAGAATGCACTTGAACAAAAAAACTCTTTAAAACAAACACCAACAGACTCAGTGTTTTTATTCGGAAAAATATACAGAAAATGTCCCGCTCCAGGTTCAGAACAGTCTCATAAAGTCAGGACTCACTCCAGTTTCTCCAGTCGACAGTCAGGGCTCTGTTTAAGGATGAGGAGCTCCTCCACATCTGACTTACTCAGTCTGTTATAACCCAGGTTCAGTTTAGTGAGATGTGAGGGGTTGGACTCAAGAGCTGAGGCCAGAGAGGAACAGCTGATCCTTGTCAAATCACAGTCACTCAATCTGAATAAAGAATAAATGAAGTGATTAAAGTCCTGAGAAAAAAACAGATAAAACAAAGACTGACATTTTGAATAATAAACGGCATGAATTCAAACTCAATAGTTAATCATGAAAAAAATTATAGATTTTCAGCAACCGTTTTAAAGTCTAACTCTTTCTAAACTTTCTAAAATATAGTTTGAAGAATATACACATTTTAATGTATAAAAAGCATAAATAGAATTATACATTTCATTTATTTTATTACAATATGTTTCTTTTTAAAATGATATTTACATGTTCTAAAAGTCTGTAGGGTTAGACTTCTAGGTTTTCATTCTTCTGAAAATGAATTCATTTTTGTCATAAAAAAATGAAATCAAATGTGAGACTTGAGCCTGACACAGAGACAGTGAACTGACCTGAGAGTCTGCAGGCGACAGTCTGACCTTTGAAGAAAATCACACAGATGAGACACTCCTGAGTCAGACAGGTCTTCGTTATTCCTCAGGTCCAGTTTAGTGAGATGTGAGGGTTGGACTTCAGAGCTGAGGCCAGAGAGGAACAGCTGATCTCTGACAAATCACAGCCCCTCAGTCTGAATAAAGAATAAATGAAGTGATTAAAGTCCTGAGATTATTAAATACACATTGGATATTTTCATTTCATTCATTTCATTTATTTATTCATTTGAGCAGAAAGTATTTCAAACATTTTTTTTACATTGGAAAACAGAAAAAACAAGGCTTTTGCTCAAAAGGAGTAGGAATAAGTTCAAAGAACTTAATAGACCTACCCCTTATTCCTCATCCAAGTAACATCACATACACTCATGCAAGAAGCTAAGGCATGAGGTGTGCTCATGCATTAGCTTATGCTTATTCTTAAATATAAACCGTTTATGATCGTACAAGTGTCATTTATCATTTACAATATCAGAGGATTTTTCAATTACAGTCAAACAAAAATAAAGGATTTATCATTTACGGTCGTACAAAATAAATACACCATATGGTACTTAAGACTTATACCAGGGCACAGCTCTCTTCATTGTGATCATACAAAAATATACACACTTCAATATCGCTCGGCCCTGATATACCAAATATACCCATAAGTACAAGCTCTGTATAACCATGTAGACATAGAAACTGTCTGCCTATAGTCATACACTTAAAATGGACAGGAAAAGGAACATTTAAGTAAAAAATAAAATAAAATGACATGTATACATCTGTACAGTGTACATACGTATATGTAATCTATGACAATTAACATTGGAAACGTGTTATTTTTGTCCATAGTCATGAAAAAACTTGAGCAAGCTGACCTGACTTTAAAGTCACACAAAATTAATTCCAAACACACTAAAATGTACTGTAGTCAATGTTCAATGATACAATAGAGTCTTAACTTCTTTATAATACTTCGATATTCATATCCAGGCAAACCCACAACAACAACAAAAGCGCGAGTGTGTGCCTGTCTGTGATAATGATAGTAATTATGATACTTCACTAGCATAATTTTTAAAGATAATGTCTTTACATGTTCTTTTAAAGTGTCCTAGAGTTTTGCTCTGTTTTGTCTCTTTATCTAACTCATTCCACAATGTTATTCCTGCTTGGAGATACACATACTTTTAAGGGTGGTGTGAACACAATGTTTCTCACAAATTCTCCTCTTAAATTATAATTTCCTTCTCTACTGCTGAACAATTTTTGGGTGTTCCTGGGAAGAAGGTCACGACTTGCTTTGTACATTACAACAAGAGTTTTAAATTTAATTAAATCTTCAATTTTCATTATACGAGATGCTAAGAACAACTCATTTATATAGTCCCTAAAACCAACGTTATGGACGATTCTTATGGCTTTTTTCTGAAGTTTATAAAGTGGATCTAAATGAGTTTTATAAGTGTTACCCCAAACCTCCGCACAGTAGCTGATATATGGGAGAATTAAAGAACTATATATAATATGTAAGGCTCTATATTTTAGCAATGTCTAGCTCTGTACATTACCGATATACTCTTTGCCATTTTTGATTGTATGCTTGTTATATGGGGTTTCCAGCTTATATCATGACTTAAAATCACACCCAGAAAATTACATTCGTAAACTCTCTCTACTTCCATATTATTGATTTTAAGTTTTACTTCAGTATCTTTGATTTATTTCCCAAAAATCATCATTTTTGTTTCATAATATTCATTGACAATTTGTTATTATCGAACCATTGTTTTAACTTATCTATTTCTGTTGAGATTTCCGTCATAAGAAGCTGTAAATCCTTTCCTGAACACAGAATCGTTGTATCATCAGCACATAGTATGATTTTCAGTTTAGAAGAGGTATAACAAAGATCATTTATATATAGTAAAAACAGCATAGGACCCAAAATCGATCCTTGTGGCACCCCACAAGTAATATTCTGCATTTCAGACATGCATTCCTCCAGTTGAACATACTGTTTCCGGTCTGAGAGGTATGATTTGACCCAGTTCAGTGCAACTCCACGAATGCCATTTTTTTTTTCATTTTTGCAGTAGTATTTGATGTTCATTGTGTCAAATGCTTTTTAAGGTCTATAAATATTCCTACAGAGTATAACTTTTTGTCAATACTGTTGGTTATATCCTCAATATTACTGTTAATGCTAGGGCAGTTCCTCTATTTTTCCTAAAACCATACTGGCTTTCATTGAGTAAATTGTATTGTTCTATAAACCTATCAAGACGATTAGAGAAAAGTTTTTCAAGGATCTTAGAGAACTGAGGTAGAATCGATACAGGTCTGTAATTTGGCACCTCATGACTATCACCATTCTTAAATATGGGCACAACTTTTGCAATTTTCATTTGACTTGGGAATTTCCCAGTCTGGAGAGATAGATTACAGATATGGGTTATGGGCACTACAATTTCATGTATGACCCTTTTGATAAGAGTCATATCAATTTCATTATAGTCCCTAGATTTTTGCTCTTACATTGATAACTAAATCTATAATTTCATTTGTATCTGTAGGAGTCACACACAATGAATCTCTGCTTTCCAATACATTTTCTAGAACGTTTACATTGTCCAAATTATTAATTTGATTTGCCATTTTGGGCCCAATGTTGACAAAATAGTCATTAAACATATTTACAATGTTGCCCACTTTGGCTTCTTTTTTTTCATTATGTGTGATATAATCTGAACAGGGTTTTTCCCGGTGTCCTTCTTATAACACTATTTAATGTACTCCATAGGCCTGTCATACTATTTTTATTTTTCTCAAGCTGATTTGTGTAGTATTCTTTCTTAGATATTCGCATTATATTGGTTTGTTTGTTTTTATACCTTTATATTTTGTTTCAGATTCTGAGGTTCTTTTCCTAAGAAATGTTTGTACAGAGCATTTTTCTTTTACATGATTCATTATCCTTTTTGTTATCCATGGCCTCTCCTCCTTTTTTGCTTTCATTTTGTATGTTTTTGTTGGACAGTGTAAATCATAGAGAAATTTAAATATTTGCAGACATTCATTGTATGCATCTCCACAGTTATGCACTCCATTACTTGCTCAATTGCTACACTGATGTGCTCCACGACCTGTATTTGAAGGTTTTTATCCACCATTGGATAACGCAGGTACGAGATAACGCCTCCACCATTTTTGTGTTCTCTGATTTTATGAAACATTTCATACCCTCAAGTGTTAAATTACACATTTTGTAATCAGAAACGTCATGTAAATAATCCAAACTGATTAGTAAATAAATCAATGGGTTTGTTGGATTAGTACTGGATGAATGAGAGCCTCCAAAACAGTTGATTGAAAATATGATTAAGTATATTTATAAAATTATGTTTCATGCAAAGATACAAATTAATAAAAAGCATATGTAAAGAGTACAACACTTAATGTGCAGTGTGTTGAATAATCTGTAATAATGTGTACAATGCTTTAATCCTTTTGAAAATTAAATTTGTCATTAATGAGGCAAAACACAAACTGACTTTATGGGAAATCTTGAAAACAGAGACAGTGAACTGACCTGAGAGTCTGCAGGCGACAGTCTGACATTTGAAGAAAATTACACAGATGAGACACTCCTGAGTCAGACAGTCTGTAGTTCCAACTCAGCTCCAGGTAAGTGAGATGTGAGGGTTGGACTTCAGAGCTGAGGCCAGAGAGGAACAGCTGATATTTGTCAAAGCACAACGATGCAATCTGAATAAAGAATAAATGAAGTGATTAAGTCCTGAGATAAAACAGATAAAACAGATAAAACAGGTAAAAAGACAGACATCTCGAAGACTAAAAGTCATGAGAAGAATCGAAACTGAATAGTTACAATAATAAACAATACATTTTTTCACAAACAGTTTAAAGTCTAATTCTTTTCAAAACTTCCAAAATAAAGTTTGAACAATATACAAATCTAATTGTCGATGAATTAATTTCATTCATTTTGTTACGTCTCTTTTTAAAATGTTATTTACAGTGTTCAATAAGTCTGTAGGATAAGCTTCTGGTTTTTCATTCTGCTGAAAATTAATTTATTTTTGTTATGAACAAACAAAAAGAAATAATTAAAACTGTGTTAATAGTTTATGTTAAAGCTTGAGCCCTGACACAGAGACGGTGAACTGACCCGAGAGTCTGCAGGCGACAGTCTGACATTTGAAGAAAATCACACAGATGAGACACTCCTGAGTCAGACAGGTCTTTGTTATCACTCAGGTCCAGCTCAGTGAGATGTGAGGGGTTGGACTTCAGAGCTGAGGCCAGAGAGGAACAGCTGATCTCTGACAAACCACAGTCCCACAATCTGAATAAAGAATAAATTAAGTGATTAAGTCCAGAGTAAAGTCAGAGGAGGTTTCTGTAGCTACAGCTGAACATCTGAGACTTTTGTTTGGAGCAGAACTCAGAGGTCGGGGGTAAATGCTGTAGTTTTTCAGACATGATCTCCTACACTTCACTCTCAGAGAACAGTTACGTCCCATCACTCAGTTTCAGTGATTAAAGGATGAGGAGAGTGGAGGAGGGACGAGCGAGAGCCGTCACAGACCTGACACTGATGTCCTCAGACACAGCACTGACCTGAGAGAGGAGAGCTGACAGTGAGGACTCTTCAGACCAGCACTGACCTGAGACAGGAGAGCTGACAGTGAGGACTCTTCAGACCAGCACACAGCGCAGACACTGATGAGTCACTTAGTTTATTATCACTCAGATCCAACTCTCTGAGATGGGAAGGGCTGGAGCTCAGCGCTGACGCCACCACTTCACAGTGAAGATCTGAGAGTCCACAGTTAACAAACCTGTAACAGATGTTAGAGCGACATGTGAGTGATTATAACAGGTCTGTGAAGCTGCTGTCTGTGACTGAGGACTCACACAGCCTTCCTGCAGTTCCTCACCGCTGGATCAGTCTCAGTTTACCCTGATCAAACGTGTTGTACTTGTCTAGGTCCAGCTCCTCCAGGACCTGCTCTGACATCTGCAGCATGTAGGCCAGAGCCGAGCACTGGATCTCAGACAGTTCCTCCTCAGATCCACCTCCAGACTTCAGGAAGTCCTGGATCTGCTGCTGCACAAACTGGTCCTTCAGCTCCATCAGACAGTGGAAGATGTTGATGCTTCTGTCGGGAGAGACTTTCTCTGAGTTCATCTCTTTAAGGTTTTTAATGACTTCTGTGATTTCTGATTGGTCGATTGGACTCAGCAGAGTCCTAAAAGTCTGTGGTTGGACTCCAGACTGAGGCCATGAAGGAACCGCACAAACAGATCCAGGCGGCCGTTTGGACTCTGCAGGGACTTTTCTACAGATTTTCTGAGGATCTCTTTCGGACTTAATCTGAAGACTGTTCCTTCACTTCCATAAAGAAACCTCCTGACCACCTCCTGGTTGTTCTCTAAGCAGTGGTGCAGGTAAACGGCTGCCAGAAACTCCTGCACGCTCAGGTGGATGAAGCAGTAGACTGACTGGTTGAAGAACTCTCTCGTTTGAAGATCTCAGTGCAGAGTCCGGAGTAGACCGAGGCCTCGCTCACGTCCAGACCCACCTGCTCCAGGTCTTCTTGGTAGAACATGATGTTTCCTGTCTGCAGATGCTCAAAGGCCAGTCTCCCCAGCTTCAGGAGCAGCTCTGTGTCGGCCTCTGTCAGCCCCGCTGTCTCAGACCTGACCTCTGTTTGTGTCTGTTTGTACTTCCTGTTCCTGTGCGTCTGCACCAACAGGAAGTGTGCATACATGTCTGTGAGGGTCTGGGCAGTGGTCCGCTCTGATGGGTTCTCAACACGTGGTCCAGGACTGGGAGGTGATCCAGCAGAAGATTGGATCTGGCTCATGTTGTAGAGGCTGCGGGAGGTTCTGAGGTGGACAGGACTGTTTGAAAGCTGCTCTT
>VHKM01000098.1:0-140182 GCA_007210695.1 Neogobius melanostomus
AAAGTTGCTCTGTCAAATGTTTACTTAAAGTGCATATGACAGATTTTAATGCTCTTGAAAATATGACTTGTTTAGATGGGTTACATCAGTTGCAAGTTCATCAGTTGCATAGTTATCATTTTTTCAGTGAAGCAGCAATTTTAATGAAGAAATGTTGGGCAGAAAAGTTATTTTTATTTGAATTGTTAAGCTGCTGACAGGAAGTGACATAAAAGAAGGTAATTATAATTAGATGTTTGTCGGTTTTTCCAACAAATGTCTGAGTTTACAGTGTACTAAAGGAGGACCACAAAAAATGAGTTCCTCAACCAGACAAAACAAAATCAGGTATTGTGCCTTTCAGTGAAAGCGCTAAAGTATTTGTTGTAGAAAATACTTGAATAGCTATTCAAAGTAGAAAGTAAAAATCAGTTTGATTGTTCACGCGGAGGTCAATATTGACATTTTAACCACGTTTTTTTTCCACCATAACATCTTAGTTTTAATATCAAAGTGAGAAATTAAACTCTTTAGCTCATATCAAAGTTTCGTGGGGCTCACTTGTCTTCACTTGAGGGCAGGTGGACCGGGTTTCTCTCTACCCTGATGCCTCTATTGTTATCACTTCTAAACAGGAGTGAGTGCTGCGGCGTGCAGGGGGGGTGATATCTGACACTGGGGCTTTGATATGGTTAGCCTTCACCCAAGGGCCCCTTATACGTTTGCACACACGCACCCAACAATGAATGTGATGACCACGGGACTAATCCGGGACTAAAGCAGGTCTGAACTATGATAAAACCCAGATGAGTTGGGAGTTAGTTTGGCTATAATTAGCCTGTATCCAAGGGGCGTTAGGTGCAGATACATACGCACCAAGGTGTCTGAGCCTGCACCCAAGGGCCCCCACATTCTATCTATGCAGGCCCAAGTCGCCAAAAGGGTGCATTGCAACCTAATTTAAATATGTTTTGCACCCTTTTTCAACTCCAATGCACCCTCAGTTTGTTCTGGAGCAGGAGGTCTAATGGCTGGTGTACACAGTAAGATTTTTTTGTATTATGGTGTCACATTGCACGACGTGGGGATTGTAAAATCGTGAGCTGCACTCGTCTCCACTGTGGGATGGTTCAAAGAGAGAATTGTAAATAAACCAAAGTTAATCATAGAGAATATCAGGCTACAGAAGCCGTGAGTTTAGCTGAAGTGAGTGCCACATGCTAGCAGTGTATATTACTGCAGAAAAGTGCAGGGAAAGTCCTGTAAAATGCGGAGTCGGACCCAGCCTCTGTTATTTGTGACTCTGCGGCAGTACGGTGTGGACAAGACACTTGACAAAGATCCTTGTTGCAGCAAGAGGAGGCTCACTCTGCGACTATAGCCTTCCAAAATATCAGACACTGCCTGATGTTGTTCGAAGCTCATCTTTGTTCGTACCACGGCTCTATTTTAAATCTTTTTCCCTGTCTCACTGTATGACCTGTGATCGTTCGTCGCAGACGGCCAAAATCGTGGAGTGTGTAGCCCGTTTTAATGTGATAGTCTGTAAGTTGAAATGTTTCACAAACAGATTGTGTACAATCGACTGCCTGGGCCTGCAATTTGACATAATTATTTTGTATCTAAAGTCCCTCCCTTTGCTGATCTCAGTAACTAATCCGAATTCCCGGTGCCATACATTTGACCAATGAGACGCGCTATCTCGTGAACTGGCCCGTCATGAAGGAAGTACTTTTGAATTTTCACTCTCTCCTCAATCTTACAGACTATTACTTTAATCATTTGGATGAAAGTCCTTTTATTTGCCAACATCATATATTGTCACACTTAAATGAGAAAATGATTGGACCATAGTTCATTTGCACTGACAGAGGAGATGTTGAACTTTGAGAAACTTTGTTTCGCGCGGATTATCCCAGTAATTAGCCATAGTTACCACCATAGAATCTTTGCCTGAGGCCCTCAAGCTTCTTGTTGAATTGGCACACATGGCCAGAGACGGTACTTTTTACTGCAAATGTAATCATTCTCAGAGCTGTCAGATAAGTACTATATCGACTTCAATAAATGACAGATAAATAATACTTATTTGGGCCCAGTAACTATCGCCTTAACATTTATTTTCTGGTTTCCTATTTATTTTAATGAAGTACTTAATTTTTTACCCAAAGTAACTTGTGGTTCATTGTAGGATATCTTTGAAAAAGCTATAATTTTTAAGCTTTAGAGTAAGTTTCGGAGGCATTAAAAGGTCTTCAATAATACAGTGTATCGCAATATGTTCCTGCCTCGTATATCGACCATCAGATCTTGTTACTGTGACAGGACTAATCATTCTGCACAATTATAGCCTCAAAAGTAACATTTTTCAGTGAGACAGTGCTGCATAAAGCGCCCAAGTCTAAATAATGTTAAGTTAATGCCGCTCTTAAATGCATCCAGTTGAATGTTTCACTGCATTGACCACTGGTTTGTGGCCCTCAGCGTCTTATAAACTTCGAAATGCAGCCCTCGATGAAAAAAAGTTTGGACGCTAGACTTAAAACTTAAAACTTAAGACTTAAATCACGTCCAAACGAGGACTAAAACAAACAACGCCATGGACCTACTGTAAGTATTTCAGTGTTGGTCCAAGCTGCTTCCATGTAAGGCAGATGTATAAGGCAAAAACAAAGCGGCACCACAACACTACCATAACAGGAGTTTACTGCCCGGTCGCCTCAATGGGACACTTTGAGCTATTCTTTCCAAAACACGGCCGGAGTGCTGAAAGAGAAGAGCGGCTAAAACGGGCTCCACGCAAACAGCTGGAGTGTACACAACACAACCAAATATGACCCTCCAGCTCAGAGCCGGTGCTTCAGTAGTTTCACCTCCTGAAAGAGAAGAGAAAAAGATACTGTGCGAAGCTATGGCGAGCGTGTTTACCCTGTAATGAACATATTAAGCCTAGCGTGAGATTGAGCGATGGAGAGGTGAGGAAAGCATACTTTGGACCTCAGGAGGAGCTTTGTGGGAGCTGTCGCCGCGGTGCTAAGAACAGCCACTGGGGAAGATTCAGAGATTACTAAGACAAAACATGACAGGAAACATTACAAAATATGACAAAAGACCATCATGACAACGCAAGGAAAAATCTTAGATCAGTTTTGTAGGTCTTTGCTTTCAAATGAGGCGTTACTCTGGCCTAAAGGCGCTCCAGCCGCAGAAGCTTTTAAATTTGGGTAAAGCCAAACTGTGCTCGGTTACGGCAGGGGGTAAGAGGTTAGCAGTTCGTTTTCCAATAGGTTTCATTGGATAGGACAGCTCAGGATACATGGGAAACATCAGAGCCAGGACCATCATCCTCTCGGCCACCTTCTGCACCATGTTTCCATTTTGCTTCCTTGGTGAATGGAGCAAACGCTGGAGTTTAACATCGCAAAACAATCAAGGTTAGTGTCTCGTAGCGTTGGGCCCAAGATATTTTTGGAGGTGGAAAGTTATTCCCCTTAAACTCTACCCGACTTTCTTCAAGGTTAATTGAGTTCTGAGAAATTCATGTTGATGTTGATTCTCGTTGAGGCCCCATAAGACCGTCGTCCCAGCCTCCTCCCGAGTCTGAGCGATCTCTGAGGGACCGATACCCCCTGTGGATGTACGGCGCGTGTTTATGTTTGCGAACTTAAGGGCCCCAGGGTGAGACCTCTTTCGCCCTGAGGTGAAGAGAGTGGAGGGGGGTGGTTGCAGGGTGATGGGGAGGAAGAGAGTTGCTCTGGGACACACTGCCGGGTTCGTGCTCTGGGGGAAATAAAACGTCGAACGCAGACTTCCTCACCTGCAGCTTCCGCAGACATGTCTCGGAAAGGGAGGTCACACGAGACTGGATCAGGGGGCAATGGAATCTGCAAGGCAAAAACAAGTGAGTGCAGCAGAGTTCAAGGGACTTAGGAATCAGCGCGGTGTTACTGTTTGCTGAAAGAAGAGTCGGTCTCAGGAGATGCTTTTCTTGGCAGAGTTCAGGATCTCACATTGTTGTGGGAGTTGTGGGAGTTAGTTTTATGTTTATTTGAGCAATTTACAAACATAGATTGCATGGTTGCATCATTGCACTATAATAAAAACTCAAAAGGAGTAGGCCGAAGCAAGAAAGCTTATAAGTGCCTACCTCCCATTCAAAGTAATTACTTTCATGCATTTCAGATTAACTCAAGAAATTCAACCTGAAAAGACTCACAGAGACAGGCTGCATTAGAAAGTTTTATTGAACTTGATTGTGATTGGGGCTCAGACCCCGGCAGAAGATGGCCGAACGATATGGAATGCATGGTGTTGATGATGATGGCCAGAATCTTCCCCCGGAGCTTGGACACTGGTGGTGGTACGACGGGACCCGATGCACGTCGATGCGACGGGCAGAGCCTTAGGAGAGCCCAGGAGGAGGAGGGCGGAGGAGGGTCGCTGCACGCTGGGAAAGGCCCGAGTAATTGACCGGGGAGCTTAAGAAGGGGATCCTGGATGGTGAATGGCTGAGCGGAATAGGCGGCTGCGCTGATTGCTGATGCGGAGGTGCGCTTGCGATGGGGCCGTGATTGGATGGTTGGTGAAGGCTGCCGTTGAGGCGATGTGTGAAGGCTGCAGGTACGTCTCCAAGTTGAATTTGCGCTTAAGCTTCATTACAAAACATAATTGTAAGTCCTTTCAAAAGAAAAGGCCCATCATAGCACTGAGAATATACATAACTGAAACGCATGTGTCCAATTGCAGGTAAACCCCAATAGGGGTAATAATAATGGTGATACAGGCAGCATCTCATGTTTTCATACAATATAACACTTTACATTACAAATTCCAGAGTTATCCAGGCACATGTGCAACAGAAGCGTGCATGTACCTGTTTACGTACAAGCAATTAGTGAATGACAAGTTTCATTTTCCATACATAGGCACACACACAGCCCTGTGGGTGTGCCCATCTATGAATCACAATTATGTCCTTTCAACAATTACAATTGTCCGCATTGACCTTACGTATAGTTGGTTTATCAAACGTCCAAAAATGTCCACAACTCATATGGTTATTGGTATTACACTGCTAATACTACTTTTGCTGTAGATTACTGACGTAGATATCAGGAGGAAACCTTTTTTGCAATACAACATTTTTCTGTTTTCTGTTATTCGTTTTCATACGGTACAGTATATAACAATAAGACATTTTATACATAAAAACTGCCAAAATTGCCTATACTTTCAGCAACAAATTAATAGTACTTTGTTGAAACATTTGTTAAAGGTGCATTATGCAACAACATAGTTTTTACATAAAAACAAACAAAGTTTTTTAAGTCCAAGGCTGGAAAGTGTGGAGGACCTACTAAAAGGAGATCTTGCTTTGCGTCTGCACATGCGCATTTACATTTCTCCCATCTTTTTGCCACGTGTTTTTCCCAGTGAAGAAAACTAACATATTTGGATTACAAAGTCCTCTCAGTCGCCTAATCAAACCTGTCAATATTTTGTGAATGAAAATGGCCAGTGCTGCGTGATGTTGATGTTATTTTCTGGAAATCTCAGGCTTGCTAGCGGACAAAATGTCATAAAGCATTGCAAATTGGTGAATTTGGTCTTTTTCTTATACTCTGACATTAAAACTAAGATGATAAGAGAGAAAATGGAATGAAAGGTCACTTTCACCTGCCATGTCTCGCTATAAAAATAGCCTCACAGTGTTGTAGAAATGCTATTTTGCTTCTCTGAAAACACCTTTATGAGTCATTATCATCTTGAATCAAAGGATCACGGCCTATGTATTTTGCGACTTTTTAAATGCAAACAAAAACAATGTTGGACTCAACAAGGGGTCGTCTTTGATCACACTATCATTGAGACTTTCTGGCACATTTTAGCGCACCATATTGTCAAGTATGCCTTATTGACTAAAAACTACATTTAGAAAACTCTTCTCTCACAAATACTTTCTCACGGCACTGTTATATTCGTATGGTGAACAGTTGTAGAGTGAACCAGGCGTAGAAGTGCGGATGTGACAAAGATAGTGGAGTGCGTATAATGCGTACAATGGAGGTAGCAAGCGGGAAGCACCACCACAGACGGTTAAGAATGGAAGTGAGTTACCAACATTGTAACAGAATAAGACTTGCCCAAAAAAGTATAGTGCAAGAAGGATATAGTGCGTGGAAAACATACTTCATTTGTTTCTTTGCTGGCCTCTTGTGGTTAGTTTAGGTTCTGCATATGTTTTGCAGTACCTAGCTGGAGGTTATAATCACCTTGTACATGTTTTGAGTTGTTTTGGGGTAACCGGAGCAGGAGTAGCCATAACTGGGAGAAAATAGGCAAGGCAACTTTATTTATATTCGTACACAAGGCAACTCAATTCAAACTCTTCCGAGAATTGAACCCTGAGCACTAACCAATGCGCCAAACATGTTTTAATTTACTTATTTATATTTGAATAACTGGGACAAAAGAGGGACATAATTAGGAATTTACAGAGATCAGGCGTGGACTAAACTAAGTCTAAATCAAGGCTGAGTTACAATAAGAATTCTGTCATTTTAACCATGTTGTAATGTTGTTCCCTCGTCCTAAACAGGTCTGACGTGGCACGATACATCCACTTTAAGAGGCGAGTTGAAAGTTTGGCCCCCGGAGCGCAGTGAGGCCTGACCCCTGCTGCCTATATGAAGTCCATTTGTGTGCGTGCAGTGCGTATTTTTGCGCTTGTGTCTACGGAATGCCAGTGTCAAGAGCCTGAGAAACGTCCCGTGAACAAACAAACAGGCTCTCGTCTTTCCCCCCGCCCCCTTGCCCCGGCCGCCCCTTCTCCATCACTCTCCTGTCTCGCTCACAGACGTATATGGACAAGGCATATAGGAACCGCTGTTTATTGTCCCAGGGCTAACCGGAGCACATCGGGCCTCGCTAATTCGATTTACCTTGCTTTGTTTTTCTTCCCCTGTACGCGGCGAGGCCTCTCTGCCGCCTGTTTTTGCAATGGGGAGGTATTGAGACGGCAAGGTGCAAGCTCTAGTTTTAAAACAATACGCATTTCCTTGGGATTTTTTTTCTCTTATAGATTAAATGTGCACTGCAACTTTTTCTGTAAAAAAAAGAAAAAAAAAGAAATTCATATTACCTTTTATTGACCCAGTATATGCTGTATGGGTGGTTAGCTTAGCGCCTTTACTTTCCATACCGATGGCTCCTATGATGCTTCAGGGTCAATTTTACTTCTTTTTTTTTTAGGATTTCTGGTACGTTTTCAGAATAAAATGCACACGGAACCATGAATACGGTTCAATCAGCAGTGAAAACCTAAACAACAATTGATCCTGGAGGCAATCGGGATGGTGAGTAAAGGCCAATGGCCGCTGGCTGCTCTGCTTTGCGACGACGACACTGGAGGCCGCCATTGCTGTAGTACCGCCATATAGCCGCTAGGCCCCCATTGGAATCCATTGCACTTTAGACACGTTAAAAACAACTTTAATGCCCGGTGACTAATTTTTTGGAATTGTCTACAGCTAGATATTCCTCCTGTGATTACGCTGGGTTAGACACAATCAGAGGCACCGGGCTGGTTATCGTGACGACAAACTACGAAGTAACGTTTCAAACCTTGCTTCAGAGTGAGTGTCTCCAGTTGTGCACATGTCTCTGAATGATAAGTCGGTTTCCAGGTCAGCCTTTAGATGCAGCAGAGAGCGCCGGGGTCTGCGGGACTGTCTAAATGGTGTTTCTGTGTGCGCTGGAATTACACCGGGCTTAAGTCTTATGCGGAGATAATACTGTTGCTAATGCCCCTCCACATCTTCATTAGCACCGCTGTGAAACATGGCATTTCCCACAGCAGCCGCAATGCCATGTGTCGTCTTTGGGATTTTCTCTTCCCTCTTGAGCTATGCTTTTGAAAGGCATTGGAGAATGATGTGCGCACTGGCATTCGAAACAAGGGTTGATTAGTCATAAAATGTCCAGAGTTCTTTCACACGAAGAGATCTTTTCATTAATCTTCAGCCAGGAGTTAGTTCTGTTTTTTTGTTTTGTTCTGGCACTTTCTGTTATATTTGTTGTATAAACAGAACTTCACAAATAAGATTTTGGTGATTGATTGCAGTAACATGGGACCTCATTTTAGCCTAAGAGTTGTAGGTGTTGGTCTGCCCTCGTAGCTCATGGTTTAGCTCACCTGGATAATCGCTTGACTTACGAATGGACCATCCGAGTTTGTATATCCATCCTATTTAACTTCACATGGGACTGTCACACACATAATGCAGTCAGCAGCAGACTCTGTTATGCAATTCAAATGAATCCTATTCATCTAGTTTTTACACATGGGTCGCTTATGACTTTACATAAGCGACCCATGTGTAAAAACGTTTTCGCGCTGCCTGGACTTACTGCGTGTTGTTCTTCTATGTCAAAAAATAGGTACAAGGTGAGCTATTCATTTACCATAACATGTTTCGACGGCCCTCTAATCACGTGATCATAGATGTGTAGTCCCATAAGATCACCAAAAAGATTTTGTGATGTGCCAGCCAAGCAGAAAACATTCAGGCTCTTCCTATTACCCAGCATGCAACTGACTGATTGATTGTTGTGTTTGTGGGCAAGGAGCTTGTTATATCCAAAATTTTGATTAGCGACTTGTTTTTCTAGCATAATTTTCAAAACTTGAGACTCAAATCATGACTGAGAACTGGACATCAACTTGATTGTCCCAACAACAAAAAAGACAGATATTAAATGTTATCCACAGTTTGGAAACTCAATAGGCCTTGGAACTCTTCTACTCTGTGAATACCTCAGCCTTAGACATTGCTCTTTTTCATGGCAGAGTCCCGTTGTCTGTGTTTTTTTCTGGTGCCCTATATCAGAGGTTAGACTGGGCAGAGGAAGAGGGGAAGGTATTAGTGGAGGTTTTCGCCTGGATAAAGAATGTCCATAAAAGGTAAAACCACCATTGCGGGTCTGAACCTGCTTACTGTAAACAAGGAGAGAAAAAGAGAGGGGCTAAAGTGGCGTTTGGAGAGTAGCCGAGTGTGGAGAGCAGACAGGAATGCGCATCAGGGGTCGGGACAGAAGAGACGGTTCATGGAAGTTATGGTTCGAAGAGAAATAGTAGAGAACTGCATGGTGGACATTTAAGAAGAAAAATATGCAAAACACTACTACTTTTTTTTTACCATATTACACTGTTGGTACTTCATCAAAAACATACCTGGAGTTATGTTATGACACACGTTTTCATTCTGCAATTGATTTTGTTACAAACTCTCCCTACAGGACCGATCGCTGTTCGTTTACGTTGCTCTCAGGTAAACTGGCCATCTCTGGATTCCCGTTGCAACATCCACTGGCTCATGTTCATCTACAAAACTATGTTGGGTCTCACTCCCACTTATCTGAACCACCTGTTACAGCCCCCCCAGGTATAACACCTGATCGTCCCAGATTACAAAACTACAAGTTTAACAAGTCTTTTCGCTTGGAACGATTGGAATTCTCTCCAAAATAAACCAAACCGGGAATCACTGATCTCACTCTGCTTTCAAACACAGCCTCAAGGACTTTTAGTGACTCATGTAAATGTTTTGAATGATTTTAATTCCTCAACTGTAATTATTTGTTGTAATGGCTTGTTTTGTATCCCCTTGCCTGCCCCCATTTGCAGGCCAACATTGTAAATACGAATTTGTTCTTAATGTTTTGCCTGATAAAATAAAGGGAATTGTCGACTAATGCATGACCAATCTTTGGACCTTTCCGAGTGCCATGGCCCTACACATCCAAGCATATTTCTTACTGTACCTTCCGGTCTCTAGCAAACCTCGTCCTTTTGTCGAAGAACAAATAAATAAACTAAACTAAAGAGCACAGAGGCAAAGAACATCCCCTGTGGTGGTCCCAAGCCCTGATAAAAATTATAATAAAAGTGCAAAATGGGGTGGTGAATTTGTTTTCACAAAAGCTCTTTTATAGTCATTCTTTTCCCCCTAGATCTGTTTGGCTTCTTTAAAAACGATGTGTTCACTGTTGACCCGGAGACAGTTCAAATTGAATCTTCACATATTAAAGTGTGTTTTTGTTCCGTTTTGACTCTCCCCTTCATAATTTCCTCCACAAGCACAATTTTTCGATACCGCTCCTCTTTTTGAAGCTATATATCCTGCAAATGGACGAATAGACAGATAAATAAATAACACCCGCACATAATAGACAAATCGCATTGACTGGGAGCATTACTTCCTCAAAGCCGTAATTGCTTTTAGCCGTGTTTTTGTGTGTGAGTGGAGGGGAGGGATTCGTAAAACATTTGTATATGCAAACGCACACACGCACGCAAGCCATTGTACCAGACAGGGGCAAGCGTAACAATGCGAAGTGTTGAGACGTGTTCAAATGAATGGGGGGAGGGAAAAGGAAAAAAAAATTGGCAAAATGAAGATGCATCAAGGTAGAGGAGAGTGAATAGGAGAGACTGATTTGCGTAATCCCATCGTGGAAATTGCTTTTAAATGCAATATTCAATTTCGCCGCTCTTACGGGGGTAAAGTAGGAGAGGGGCAGCGACGGAGGGAGGGAAAAGAGGGAGAGAGTGGCTGGCTTTTCTGCTTAATAATAATAACAAAATAATGTACCCCCGACATAAAAGCAAATAGGAGTGAGAGCTTCCGGAGACAGGCGAATAAAGATAGACAGCCTTTTGCGAACAAGAGAGGAGAGAGAGGGTCCACCTGACGCGTGCAGCAGGGAGTTTGAAAGTACAGCGGTGCGGACATGTTTATTGAGGTTGATAAGGAAGGGTTTTAATTTGACTGAAGAATAGAAAACAACTTCTTCATTGTACAGCACACGTCTCAGTGTTGGTTCGGGCGGCAGTATAGGTGGCGTTTAATGTGGATGTCATTTATTAAGAGCCTTTAGAGAAAAAGCAAACATTAAAGATCTGTCTTTTTTTCTAATGGTGGAACAATTTTTATTGATTGTGAACTGGCTAATGGTTGTTGTTGATTTTACTGTATTGCCCCTTAAAAGATGTGAAAGAAGACGGAAACAAAAATAAGAATATGTTTGAACTGCGACTAACAATTTAGATTGTATGCGTTGTTTTATTGGTTTAAACTCTAAAAATAAGAGGTAGAGGGCAGTTTTCAATGGTAGAATTTGTCTAAACCAGGGAGAGATGGGTTGGCTTGATCTTGGCTATTTATTTTTCTGGTCAAATGAGAATGAGAAGGGAAGGATATTTTACTTGTATACGAGCGATCGCAATGTTGTCACCACTGGGCTGTGGTAGGCAACATTAATGTGTAAGATGAATAGTAATACTTGATGATTGGCAAAGACCATGTTCACACAGTGAAAGTGTATTTTATGTTGGTAACTTTCAACATATGTAGGACTTCTGTGTAGAACAAAAAAAGCATTTGCGTGTTTATTTCCTAAATTAGTAGCACTCTGCAATTGTTGGGGCTTCCAAAGTAAATACAGTTATTATTTGTTCAATGCGAGCTTCGTTTGTTTTATTCATAACCAAGGACTTGTCTTGACAGTAATGGATATCAAAGCGTGTAATCTGCAACTTCATTAAACATTCTTAGAAACTCTCTTTCTCGATATATCTGCGCACATGCTGTTTTTAAACATTTGATTTCTCATTACCGTTAAAAGACGGACAGGAAAACACAGAGCAGGACGCAGGTGCGCGTATACGAACTTGACTTCAGCGCAATCAGCGTGTTTATACTCGGTGTCAAAGGAACATATCCCGCCTTTGACTAAATGCACCAGGTGAGCGGGAAATGCCAAGAAACTGAGCTAAAGTGAGTTCACCTCGTCGTTCGTCTTAAAACACTTGTCGAAAAAAAGTTGACTTGGACGGATGGTTCGAGCGGAGCCGGGACAGCGCAGTCAAACAAAAGGCTGAAATATGGGAGAGGAGAGGAAGCGAGTGGAGTGGAGAGGACAGAGGTGTTACGGTAAAAGCGTCTTCGTAGGCAAAAACTTCTGGAAGATTTTAGCCAATAATGTGCCTGCTTGTGCGTTGATAGGATTTGAGAACATTTCGCTTCTAGCCCGAGAAACCGTCTTTTCTTCTGGTCGACATTTTGTTCCACAAGCTGGTTTTAAAACACTGCCTTCATATTAGTGTTTGTGTCTTGAAAATACTCACAAAATGTAGTGACACAATATGCCAGCAGAGGGCATACAACTCAATCCTACTGTGAGTGTTTTACGCTGTGATTAGATCTCAGCAAGGGATTGACAGCTACTGGGAGCCGCCAGTGAAGATCCAAAGATTACAGCACAAGCCGCTCGAATTTTTCATCGTACTCCCCACTCGTAAGGTCCCGGGTTCGATGTTCGGCCGGATTGTGGCCTTTACAGTATGTGGAGTTTGCATCTTCTCCCCATGTCTGCATAGGTTTCCTGTGGGTACTCCAGGTTCCCCTCCCACTAAAAACATGTACAATTGGTTAATTCTCCAGCCAGGACCATTAGCTTGGCTACACATCTGGAGATGGATCCCCAGGCGCCTACTGTGTCTACCCACTGCTCTCATGGTTGTTCCAGCGGCATTAAAGGATGGGTCAAATGCAGAGAATGAATTTCCCTCCAACCCAAATACAAATTTAATTAATTTTTATCATGTAAAATATAGTATTTATTACCTTATTATTCTTGAGTAAGCATTAAACAGCTGAAATCATGATTGAAAACAACTCTAAATCAGAGCTTTTGTCTGACACAGATAGTGTTTCTATATTTTTTTCTGTAAAGTACATTTACAGTTTATCTTCATTGGTTTGGCTCATTTCTTGAAACAGAAATTACGTTCTCAAAAAACATGGACAAGTCTCCAAACCACTTGGCAATTGTTCACAACATAATTAAATTTTCATTAATTTCATCAAATTACAAATGACTAAGTCCATGTCTCAATGTCTCAGTACATCTTTCAAATGGTTAAGTACATGTAGCCTACAATTAGCACAATTTCCAAGTGAATAGATCTTGTTGATCTAAACTGATTGTTGATTCTCAGTCTAATGGTTGTTCGCTCCAAAACGTGTCAGCATCATTTCATTGCATAAGTCATCACATGCACAATAGTCTGTTCAATTGTCAAAATTAGTCAAGAACACAATACCATGAATCCCTTGGAACATTTGATAAATGTGTTACAGCAATTAAAGCTGGGGTACCTGATTTTTTGGTGTTGGAGAATGCATTTATTTTTGCCACCTCAGAGTATGTTGCAAACACAGACCTTGTTGTATTGTCTTCACCTAAAGTTTTATTGAGCAATGGATGATAGAAGTCTAATCTAAATTAGTGGAATTTACGTAATAAGGTTTTCTGGGAAAATCTCGCGACACTGAAAACCGTTCCATGACCCACATTTGGGTCCCGACCCACCAGGTGAGGACCACTGCCCATGGATCAATAAAGTACTGAATACCTTGACCTTTGACCATATTACATGACTTGTTCAAATTTTTTTAACTGTAGGAGCTACCATAGCACCACCTAGCTCTTCTTTAGTTTCTCTCATTAGCGATAACATGAAGTGTTTGATTGGCAAAACGTCCTTGGCTCTATTATAAGTTATAGATAGATAGATAGATAGATAGATAGATAGATAGATAGATAGATAGAGGGGAAGGGGAAATTCAGGTGTCCGAGTAGCCTTATACTCATCACACAGTAGAAAATAAGAGATAAAAAGCTGTAAACAAACAATTGAAAACACAACATCAGTGAGTCCGAGTAAACATCAGTCAATCAATAACAGATGGGTGGCCAGGTTAAGGGCGGTTAAAAAGTCTTATGGCAGTGGGCACAAAGGACTTTCTAAACCTCTCCTTATGGCAGCAGAGTGAACTGAGACGCCTGCCGCTGTTGCTTCTGTGAGCAGCCAGGACACCATGGAGGGGATGGGAGGTGTTGTCCAAAATGGCATCCAGTCTCTTTCTAATGCGCGTCTCCACCACAGAATCCAGCGAGTCCAGGGACCTTCCAATCAATGAGCTAGATTTTCTTACCGGTTGCTGCCCCAACAAACTGCCACATAGAAATAGGCACTGGCAACTACAGTCTGATAGAACATGTAAAGCAGCTCCTCACAAGCGTCAAATGAGCTCAACCTCCGTAAGGAAAAGAGGCTGTCTTATAGTAGTCTGTGTTTGGGGTCCAGTTTTTCATCCAGGAGCACCCCCAGATATGTGTAAGTCCTCACAACCTCGATGCTCTCTCCCTGTATGGAGGCCGGCTGGAGAGGGACCTTGATCTTTCTCAAGTCAAAAATCATTTCCTTTGGTGTTGATGAGATTGGTGGCCACTCCTTATACCTGGTCAATTTGATGACTTTGGAAACTTTTGCTTCTATGGGAAATTCCTTTCACACCACCTGGGGAATCAAACCCGAGACTTTACTGCCATTGGGGCCAGGGCGCTAACCTCTCAGCCAGCTGTACGGCCTTTGAGAGGGAGAGTGGAGACCTGGAGGTTTGGACTGACGCGTAGGCAGAGGGACAGCGCCGGTCAAACAAAAGACTAAAATATGAGCGAGAAGAGGAAGCGAGAGGAGCCACGCAGACGAGGAAGAGGCAGGAAGACCCTGACAGATATTAAAACAGCAGCGCTCCTTCCTGAGAACTCATATCAGAGATTAGTGAGGGCTGCCAGAGAGGTGGTTTCAATAAAAGTTTGGGGGAAAGTTAAATACGGACTTAAAAGTTGTAAGAATGTGATTTAAATGGAGGGTAATGAGTTATTAAAGTGCAGTTTGTGGGAAAGGGGGATTTAAACACTCAATTTAGTTTGATTCAATTTTGAAATAAAGACGGTAAAATGATGATTATAAATATTTTAGTTTCAGTCATGTGTTTTCGTCTTGTATTGTCTCATCGCTGTGACAGTCTCCTGAAGATTCCAGTAGTGCTATTACACTTTTTCTCCTTTGCTTTGACACATTTTCCCCAAACTCAAACAACATTTGCAAAACAGCTCACACAAATTCCTAAGCCAGGTTTCATCTTCTCAAAACCAGATACGAACTCGGCAACACTTAAGGCGAGACGCTGCAGGTGAATGGGGGAAGACATTATTTTGGAGATATCCTCTTGAATCTTTTGCTGTACATTACTGACTAAAAATAAATGTATGGCAAGAGTTTTGTCATTTTGTTTTCAATATAAATGTAAGACTTTTTTTTGCATGAAAATTGCCAAAATTGTCTATATTTCAGCAACAAAATCTGAATAATGGATTGAGCAAGGTTTAAATGTATGTTGTTGTTTTTGTTTTTTTTGCTGATATACCAACGATTTTCTCAGAGGGTTTTTTGAATAATGCTATACATGCGTTTCCAATGACATCACGCATATTTCCGGCCGCCATTTTGAATACCAAAGTAGTATTATGCAGTACTGCAACATGTAACAATATCTGTACTCAGGGTGAAAATTAAAGACAACTGTTTGACAGTGGCATTTTTATGTTTTCGTAATCATTGCTCAACAGGATAATAGGAAAAACCTCAGAGAGCGCACGTTTATGTGATATAACCAGCAAATGTGGCACAGACGTTACAGCGCTGTGTGTCGAGCTACAGCAGGATTTACTAAAGATCTGCTTCACTCCTCAGACTAAATTAACCCATAAAAGAGGAAACAGAAAACCTTTCCCTGGAATTTTTAGAGATTGTCATGTCGACAGAGTCTCGGTCTGAGTCAGTGTTTAAGCTGCTCAAGACGTTAGCATGCTACCGGTTAGCAACTGTCATCAATAAACTGCCAATGGCTTCAACACGATAAACACATGTGTGGCTCACATCTATGAACACTGAGGAAATACTACAGTAACAGCTCAGCTCTGACCTCTGTCACATGTTGTATCCGAGGCTAGATGTTTGGAGTGTGGTTCAGGGCTTTCTCTTGGAGAGGTCAGAGCTGAGCTGTTGAAGCTAAATGCTAACCGGTAACGTCTTGAGCAGCTTAAACATTGACTCACTGGTTTCTTCACATAAATGTGCGTTTCTGGGGCCGTGTTTTTACTGTTTACTTCTTGAGCAATGATTACGAGGACATAAAAATACCACTGTCAATCATTTGTCTTTCTTTTTCATCTTAAGTAGAGATATTGTTACATGTTGTAGTACTGCATAATTCTATTTCAGTATTCAAAGTGGCCACCATAACAACAAAGGTCACATGACTGAAAGGCATGTATACTTACAAGTGAAAAATATCTGTAGTTTTCTGGGTTAAATCTAAATAAATCAGGCCGGATATAAAATCCCTCTGGATATAATACTGTGAAGTACAAGGAACGTTTGGAGTCTGTAGGAGCTACCAAAGTGGTTGCCTGGCCTGCCAAACTACATGCTTTTTCAAACACAGAGTGCGTGATCTCAGCGATTTTCCGGTGGGCGTGATTGACAGACAGGATCAACCAATAAGAGAAACATGGCTATGTCGCAGGAGCAAGCCGCAGGAAGCCTTTTCAAAAATGTCCTTTTTCCCGAGGAACGCTTCCAACTCTGGTTCTAGCTCCAGTTTTAGTGATCTTATATTTTCCAAATGATATAAAACAGACGAAAGAGTTGAAGAAAACAGTTGAATAAAACAGTGTATTAGTCGCGTGCTGCCATCTTTAATGTTTTGCTGCGGTGACAGCTTCCGTCTCTTGATGCGATGAACTCCCACCTCTCGGTGCGTGATTGGACCGATATTGGTTGAATCGGGAAATTATTGGCTGCTGACCACATGGTTCTTTTGAACAGAAAGGTCTGGCTGGCCAGGCAACTAAAGTGGAGCTGTTGTTGCAAGAGGGGAATGAAAACGTCCATTGGAGAAAACGGTTTTGTTACGTGCATGCACGTGTAAACCTTTTTTTCCCTCCTTGTTAGTACTTTATTAATTCCTTATAGAGAAATGTGTTTTATGCATTTGGCCCATCCTCAATGCCGCTGGGGCAACGTGTAGGAGCAGTGGGCTGTCGGCAGGTGCCCGGGGACCCATCTCCAGATGTGGAGCCAGGCTAATGGTCAGAGTCACCTGGTCATTAACCCCCACCTGAACTGAGTACATTTTCTCCAGTTTGGCTTTACCCAAATCTAAAAGTTTTTGAAAAAAGTGTCAAAATAGGAAAACAACGACGAAAACTAGGATGAAAAAGCCTCAAAAACCCATCAAAAAAGTGACAAAAAGCATATAAGATGCAACAAAAAAGCCACAAAACAATAACAGAAAAGTGATTAAAAAAAAGCAATGAAAAAGTGACAAAAATGTGTGACGAAAACGCAACAACAAAAGCTATGAAAATCTCAATAAAATGACAACACGGCAACAATGCTAGGAAAAGGATCCTTCTCAATCAGTTTAGTAGGTCTTAGCTTTCAAATGAGGCGTTACTCTGGCCTATAGACTGTAGCATTATAGATTTGGGTAAAGCTGAACCGGAGAGAATGCACTTGGTTATGACGGGGGTTAAGAGGTTAACCTATTGTACTTTTTTTTTTAAATGCTATAACAGTGAAACAAAAAAATAGGGACGCAACGATTCACTTCAATAACGATTTGTCGCATCAATATGAAGGTCACGATTTCGATTTGATGTTTTTGCTTTTGATTTGTTGCGAACAAGAAAAATATCTCACAACAGAATTACACTATCTGCTGTACTGTGTTGAAATGCATTCATGGTGCAAAAGATTCAAGTGCTGAAAACATCATCTGCAATCTTCCATTGATTCATATTGAACGTATTTGCCTATTGAATTGAAAGAGGCGTATTGAACGATTTAATATAATATTGAGAATTGTTGTATCCATGGTTAAAAACAAGCAAACAAATAATTCAATCATTACAATCACCTTTTTTATTCCAGGAAAAAAACATACTTTTGAAATGTGTTGAGATAAAAGTAGGACCAGGTTTAAAAAATAAAAAAATAAAAAAATGCTAAAGCCATTGAGAAAAGCTGTGTTTGTAAATGGGATTCGAACAAAACGTCACGAGAATTTGCTGTGGCCATAATCAAAGTTTTGTTTGAAAACGGCCGCGTTCTTTCCCTAAATGTAAAGATACAGGCTTCGAGTCATGTCTTTGAGAAATGAGTTCAATCAGCCGGTATCTCGGTGCAGTCGACGGTATAAAACTTGTCAAACTGTTATTAGAATATTGCAATTTGTGATAGGAATGATCTCACTCCAAAAAATACCATCTCCTTTTCCCACCCGCCCACCCTTTTTTTTTTTTTTTATTACCAATGACTTTCCTTCGATTATAATTTTCGGGGCCCATCTCATGTTTGAATAGTAGGTCGTATATTAACGCGGCAGTTTGTCGAGCGATCTCCTCCCGAGAGTTCATATCTGGAGATTTGCGAGAGCCGCCGGGGTAGAGGGTGGTTTAAATAAAAAAAAGTTTGAGAGAAGTAAAATACAGATTTGAAGTCGGTTTAAAAGTGCAGCAGCTTTTCGGAAGATGAAGTTTGGAGAGAGAGTTATTAGGCAGTCATCGCGGCGTGTGTCGAAAAGAAAGATAATTCTGTAGGTTTATACGAATGACACGTTAAGTCGTTTATTCAGTAACGTTGTATTGTTGAGGCAAGTACAGATAGATATGTTGCAGATATACAGAGGTGTACGTTGGTGATATTTTTTTGCAATATTTCTGCTGTTTATGATCATAAATATGAGTTTAATTGTCTGTATTAGTCATTCACTAAGTCCCGAAGCCCTTGCTAGTTTGAAGAGCCTCGGAGGCTCATCAAAAAGAGACATTTTCTAAAGAAAATACACATTTTTAAATAGGTTAAAAATACTGAATTGCTAATACATTTCCTTTCAAATGCTTGTTTTGTAAAAAGGTTTAGTGGGCCCCCGTGATGTGCCTCTGAGGACCCCGGACCCCACTTTGGGAACCACTGGTTTAATTGAGAATATAGGCCACTGTTTTCTTTTTTTGTAGTAGTGGAATCAAAATTGTTTGTAATAACTACACCTTATGTAGCCTTAATAAATGATAAATAAATGATGAATTAACACTTAATTCATCATGAACAACCCATCAGTTAAGTGTGACTAACACTTAACTACTTGTTTGTTTGTCTCATTTGTAAAGCATCTTTGAGTAAGACTTATGTATTATTATTATTATTATTATTATTATTATTATTATTATTATTACTTAACTAGTTATGGCGACATGTGAACAGTAAGAAACCTCCCTTTCTCTCGGTACAGCTGCATTTTTTGCATTTTTCTGTTTTTGTTCCACATTATTTTACTGGATACCTTTTTACGTCTTTGCTGTGTTTTTGTGGGATTTTTTTTACTGCAGAGAGTCAATAATGGTCCTGAAGAAAGCAGCATTGTAAAAGTAAACCGCTAGCTTATCAGCTAAACCTATTTGAGACCTACACATTTCTTCTCCTGAGACACTGAAGAGGCACCAAGAGCCCCCCACACCTGCAGCACAGTGGAGGCATCACAAGAGGCGCAACAGGAAACAGAAGAGGGACAAACGAGGAGGTATCCGGTCGAGACACACAGCTAAGCCACACCTGCCTTTTATTGTTCTGGCTGATGGACTTCACTGGAGAATAAAACAGAAGAACTGCATCTTCCCAGAAGATGTTACTTAATGCCTAACTCATAATGAATAGTTCTTCACATAATTAATTTATTCATTGTTACTGTAAGTAGTCATTAAGTGTTAGTCACACTTACTAATGAATTGTTCATAATGAATTAAGTGTTAACTCATCATTTATTAAGGTAATTAATAAATGGTATTAAGATAAGCTATAGTTATTATAAAGTGTTACCAATAGGTTTTGTCTGTCAGTACATTGTAAAAGGCCACATTGTGGGAAATATGCTGTGCATCTAATCACTAACATATTTTTTTCTTTTTTTTTTATAAATTACACTGAATTAATCACCACCATTAATTACCACATGACTTGGATGAATTCATAAGCATGTTTCACAACTTTCAGGGAAACTTATGAATTCATCCAAGAAGAAGAATTAAAGCCACACCATGTCATATTTCACCAAATAAATAGAATTATTTCGAGCAATTATTTTATTACAGATACTCTCATTTAAAATAAAATAGAAAGTCTGAAATAATGAACAAACAAACATGTGTATTTTGCTCTCCTCAGACCTGGCCCTACGTTTACTGGGAGCAGGACATCTCTAGCTCGTCTCCATGGAGATGTCGACTAAAGGCAGCCAAATATGAGATTTAAATTGGTTAGATCCTCATCCAAATCCATTCTTTGATCACCCACTGCAAAACTGTGTCTAGCTGTTAATTAGGAGCATGTTTTGTATAGGCAACAGTATGATCCAAAATGTTATGCAGTGTTCCTTTAAAAAAAAAAATGCATTAGGAAAGCAAGAAATTGGTTTGAAGTCAATTTCAACAATTTCTAATTGATATGCTCCCTTTTTCAAGTAAAAACTCATATAGTAAAGTTAGGCTTGGGGTCTGTGTTTGTTTTAACAATATTTTTTCTTTAGCTTCAGAAACATAACAAAGACTGATACTGCCTGATGAAACCATACTTCTCATACTAGTTATATCAGACAGTACTTTTTACTTTGACTTCAGTAATATTATATGATGTAACCGCAGACATTATTAGACTATTACGCACATTTACGTGGTACTTAATCAAATACAGTGGGTTACATAAGTATCGGCCCCCCTATAACTTTTCGACATTTTGCCATACTATGGACCATAAATATATTGAATAGAAATGTTATGTGAAGGATACACACATACACTAAGTGACACACAATTGTGAAGTAAAATGAAATTAATACATGATTTAGAATTTTTCCACTCTTCCATAAAGGCCAGATTTGTGCAGTGTACGACTAATAGTTGTTCTGTGTTCAGTTTCCCTCACCTGAGCTGTAGCTCTCTGCAGTTCATCCAGGGTCATCATAGGCTTCTTGGTAACAGCTCTGGTCAGTGCTCTCCTTGTTCGGTCAGTAAGTTTAGGAGGACGGCCGAGTCTTGGTAGGTTTGCAGTGATGCCACACTCTTTCCATTCCTGGATGATGTATTTAACTGTACTTTGAGAGATGTTCAAAGCTTTGGAAATGTTTTTATAATCTAACCCAGCTTTATACTTCTCAGTAACTTTATCTCCTACCTGTCTGGTGTGTTTTTGGACTTCATGATGCTGTCTGCTCCCCAATAGTGTCTTAACAGACCTCTGAGACCATCATAGAGCAGCTGTATTTGAAGTGAGATTAGATACACACAGGTAGATACTATTTAGTCATTAGGGCAACATGTGATCATTCAGAAATCATCAGGCAACTTCTGAAGGCAATTGGTTGCACTAAAAGGAAAGATCAAAATCATGTATGAATTTCATTTCACTTCACAATTGTGTGTCACTTAGTGTGCATCTTTAACATCAAATTCAAATTAAATATATTTATGTTTATGGTCCATAGCGTGGCAAAATGTCGAAAAGTTAAAGGGGGGGCAATACTTATGCAACACACTGTAGTATTTTCACCCATTGTCCATCCATCCATCTATTTTCTTCCACTTGTCCGTTGCCGGGTCGTGGGGGCAGCTGTTAGAGCTGCCCAAATCACATTGCACCAGTCCCTATGGCTCCTCCTGCAGGTGGAGGGTCCACAGAAGGACGGCCTCATGGTTCTAACCGGGCCTGTTGGTCTCTCATAAGGGGCTTCTGAACCGCTCTTTGTCTGACCCGTCACCTAGGACCTGTTTGCCACAGGAGACCCTAACAGGGGCACCAAGCCCCCGACAACAGAGCTCCCAGGATCATTCGGATGCTCAAACCCCTCCACCACATTTAGGTGGCGATTCCAAGAGGGAACCCATTGTGTTTGCGCAAATTTGAGCATTCATTTTGGCTACTCAACCCACTTCTGGACTCACCTCCCCATGTACCCCAAAACAACTGAACACATGAAGCACTCCATTCTATCTCGAGAAAACATTAGTTACCGAAGAATCCCGTCAGAAAAAAACTGCGTCAACCCCTCAACGTAACATTTGACTGAGCGTTATATGCAGTGTATGTGTGTGGATATAGTGTCACTGTGTAGCTTTGCCAGAAAGCCGATGTCCTGTTCGCCAGTTGGAGAATGCTAAATGTCTCAATGGAACACTGGTCACGGACTGTAATGTATTTTCTTTCAGGTGACTCCGAACCCTAAAGCCCCCCTCCCTACCATGTCTGCGTATTGTCAGCGAACGCCCCGGCACAAGAAGGAAGGCAGGAAAATCATATTTCTCTTGAGAGAGATTGATGTGATCTGCTCGGCACTTCATTGTTTGAGGACGACTTGAGTGAACAGCTTGTTCTCTCTCTCTCTGTTGTCTCTGTCGTCTTTCCCTTTCTTCCCTGTCTCTCTCTTGCCCCCCACCTGAACACAGCACATTTTCTCCGGTTTGGCTTTACCCAAATCTAAAAGCGTCATGAAAAAAGTGTCAAAATAGGGGCAAAAAATGAGACGAAAATGGGGATGAGAATGCAAAGAGAGTAAGGACATGTGAGGAAAAGCAACGGAAATGCAACAAAAAGGCCACAAAAGAGTGATGACAACGCAGCAACAACATGAGGAGAAAGATCCGTTCAGATCAGTTATGTAGGTCTTTGCTTTGGATTTGGGTAAAGCTGAACTGGAGAAAATGCACTTGGTTAAGGCGGGGTTAAGAGGTGAAAACTCCCTCACTCTTCCCAACCTTAAAGCAGTACTAAGTAACTCATGCCCCTAGAGGCCATAAGAGCCACTGCAAGTGTCGTAGCATGTTGCGTTTTGTGTGTGTTTTTTTTTACTTTTTAATTGTCCGTGAGAGTAAATACGACGCTGACAGAAAAGACAAAGGGAGAGAGGGATGTTGCACATCCAATTACACAATGGAGATTTTTTTTTTTTTCACTCGAACTTGGCTGTAAATACTGTTTAAGTGGCGCTAGCCCACAGTTAGCTTTGCCCTTAGCCTGTTAGCTTCTTCTTCGTGATTCCATTAGTGTGTATTGCTGCTCCCAACCGGTGTCAGCGAAGTTGCAATTGTAGTTTTCTGAACAGAGACACCAGGGGGAGATGAAAGACCCTCCAATCATCCCATTAACACTTGTATTTCCCCCAGAGGGACTACGGAAAGAATTTATCAAGGTAAACAAGTTACTTAGTGCTGCTTTAAATGTGGTTTCGAAAATATGGGGAAACAATTATCGATCCAACAGCTATTTTCTTAAATAGCTAAATATATAGAAACCACATGATCGTGTTGACCTTAATACAGTTGTAGTCCTGCACAAAGCACATAAAAATAATCTATCTCAGGAGATGTTCAAACATACAGTAGCGTTGCCTCAGACGGGCCGCATTTTCAAACTAGTTTAAGCAAGAAGCGATAAAAACAAAAAAGTGGATGTATCTCCGATAGAAGGTTAGTCATTGGAACGGCCCTGGAATATCGGTGAAAGAGTCTAAAACAATCAAAGCTCTTAAAAAGATGTAAATGTACCATCATCTTTAACAAAGTCTCACACTTTGTTAGTTGTCAAATGTAAAATTGATTCTAAAACGTGTGAAACTAAATATCCCGTATAGTTTCACTTCCTGGTTATTCAAGGTAAGCCCCTCCCACATTTACGGAGCTGTTGCTGCAATGCTCAGCCCCTGGGGAAGATTCAAAGATCACTCAAAGGTGCGGGAGTGGCTCAAACACACAGCTCCAGGGCTGTTTTTGATGAGAGAACGACATAGTGATTTGATAAAAAGACATAAAAAGTCAATTTAGCTTAAAACCCCTCTTTAAAAACAAAATAATAGATACAAATGTGTATTTCTCTTGTTGTACATTTAACAATGGCTTTTTTCTCGCTACATATTTCTCCTTTCTCTGTCTTCCCCCAGTATCTCTTTTTTTCTCCTTTATCTCTCAACTTTCTCCTCCACTCCCCTTCCTCTCTCCTCCCTTTCTCTTCTCTCCCTCTTGTTTCTTTCTTTCTCTCTCTGCTCGCTCCCTCTCCCCCGTGTCCTCCCTGTGTGTACAAGCGTGCGCATTAAGGAAAGAAATTGCTCTATTATTTTAGCCGCCGCAACAAATGACTGTAGCCTCACCTTTGTCCCCGCCGATTGTCGAAGCCTGACTGTGGAGGCGCGTCGGGGACGGGCTGCCGACCGTCTCCTTCGCCGCGCGCGACCGGCCGAGTGAATAGAGGCTCTGAATCCCGCGGATGAAAGGGCGCAGGTAATAAAATGTGCCGCGCGTTATTGGATAAAACACTCCAGTTGTCCTATTCAGAGCCAGACGCCGCGAGGGAAGCGGTGTCGCAAAAAAAAAAAAACATGACAGGGGAAGTTAGTGCGGAGCGGAGTGATGTGGCCACCTGCGCTGTTAGTGTTGTTACGGGCGGGGATTGTATTGAAAGTAATTGAGATATTGTTTGAACCTGAGGTGGGGAACAGAGCCTGACTGGTATAACCATAACAATAACAGCATAACAATACGATATAAAGGCAAAATTGAAAAACATCGCAGGTGAATGGGTGAGCCGATAGATCAAAATGTTACCGCGGTAGGGATGGGACTCTCTTGTCTCCGTAGGTTCAATTCGCATCTCGATGGAGCTGGGCGATTTTCCCCCAAAAAATCTGATTTTTTTTTTTTAATCTTTAAAAAATAAATAAAAATGTACTTTTTATGTCTTTTTATCATGTCACTATGTCGTTCTCTCATCAAAAACAGACCTGGAGCTGTGTTTTTGAGCCACTCCCGCACCTTTGAGTGATCTTTGAATCTTCCCCAGAGGCTGAGCATTGCAGCAACAGCTCCGTAAATGTGGGAGGGGCTTACCTTGGATAACCAGGAAGTGAAACTATACGGGATATTTACTTTCACACGTTTTAGAATCAATTTTACATTTGATAACTAACAAAGTGTGAGATTGTGTTAAAGATGATGGAGCTTAGACTGTTCCAATGACTAACCTTCTATCGGAGATACATCCACTTTTTTTGTTTTTATCGCTTCTTGCTTGAACTAGTTTGAAAATGCCGGCCCGTCTGAGGCAACGCTATGTTCGAACATCTCCCGGATGTAAAGGGCTGCGAGATTATTTTTATGTGCTTTGTGCAGGACTACAACTGTATTAAGGTCAACACGATCATGTGGTTTCTATATATTCTGCAATTTTTTTTAAATATAAAACTCGATTTACGATTCAATTAGATTTTTCCCCCCATTTAAAACAAAATAACTGCAAACTATAAATATATTTTAAAATATATATTTATTGTATTTAATTAAAGTGAACCAACATGAACAAAATTGCAAAGGCAAACCCTTTCTCTAACTAAAAGTCACTGTGTGTGCAACAAAGATTGTTAAACATCCAAATTATTGATACTGTATTTGGATTAAGCTAATAAAACAACACAAATCCTGAGGTAACTGAGGCACATTTGTACAGCAGGACCTTATTCCTCTAAGCAGAGGGAAGAGAGCTAAAAAATAAAATAAAATAAATATCTAACAAAAAATTGAAAATTGAAATATGAATCGATTACCTAGCACTGATTTAAAAAAGATTTCCAGCCTACATCTCGATACACCTGTCCGATCGATGATACAGTGGTCCTGTTATCGGTTAACAAAAAACCCAATAACGAAATCGCAAGTAGTCAGCTTATTGTACATTTATATGTTTAGCTGTAAACCTCACCACACTTTATACACTTTTGTCCTTTTTCTCCTTATGCTGTGTCCTTTTTTTGTATAAGGTTTTTATTCACATTACAGACGGGGATGGAACATCGTGAGCTCTCTCTCTCTTTTGGCCTTTTCTGCATATTGCATTAAGATGCTTATGGTCATTAAGTGCTGTGTTTTTGTAAGGTTCAGCTGATTGAAAAGAACCATTGTGTTACCATTTCCCACGATAAGTAAAGTGTGTAGTGTTTATCGAGCCGCTCCACACTCGGGTCCTCCTCCGTCAGTGGAAGATGATGGTTCATAATATCCCCTTGTGCTCCAGCGGTAATGAGAGGCGTCAGCGTCACGGAGCGGATGGAGACATTTCACACCAGCCGCCTCGTCTGCACTAATAACACCTGTCCGCCATGATGAGGAGGAGGAGGAGGGGGGGGACAAGTCAGATCACAACATGTACAGGCCTAAGACAAAGTAGCGTGGTCTCATCTAATTGAATTCACAGGGTCACGTTTGTTACAGGTCATATTTCTATGAATATTTTCCTTTTCAGTCAATTATAACTCTAATAAACAACCGTCTCTTGGACTGTCAGACTGGGGTCGTTCTTCCTTTCTCCGCATGGGGATTAGCAGTGTCTCACACAAATGGAGAAATCCTGTAAGGCACCGTCTGTGGCCTTTATGGTACATGTGTTTGTCTCAGCGCTAACGGCTAATGTCAAATGTCAAATGAAAACTAAATCCAATCAAGCTACTAAATAGAATGTAAACTAAGGACAGTCAGAGTGCTGCTGCTTAGGTTTTCAAATGGATTCATTATGTTTTGCATGTTGTAAGAACAAGGAGACGTCGTGGAAAAATCCCCTTCCCTTATGTGAAAGCGCTTTGGGGTTGACTTGTGTCATGCGAAAAGAGCTTTACAAATAAGATTCCCTTCCCATGCCTGGATTGTTGTGGCCGCACTGGCAGCAAGGGTCGCTGAATGCATAGGTTAAACCCTGCCCCGGATCGTGTTTTACCTTTGGGTGCGCCGCCTGACCAAATGTTGCTTCTAAACCAGGGGTATAGGCAACGTCAGGTCAAATCTAGCCCTCAAGCGTATACACCCTCTGAGGAAAAATAACACTCTAAAGATCTAAACACTGATTAAAGTACTCCAAAATACTGAAATATTGTCCTTTCGCTGGAAAAAAATCCCGGGGAAGACCTCCAGACCCCACATTGTAAGTCTGTATTGTGTATGAAATAAGTAAGGAAAACACCAGCCCGCTTCCCAGCAAACGGTCCTACCCCTGAACTAAACCCTTGCATCTCTCAAACAGGCTTTGTCCCAATGGAGAGACAAGACAAAGATTTCAGTTCCGTTTAGTTTAGGAATGATGAAATGACGTCATCAAAAAATATACAGTATAGTGATCAAAATGTAGCAATGGCTATATCGCTATGTCAGATTTACAAAGCTGTCGCCTGACTATCGCTTATTATGTTTATTGTAAGCCATCCGTTATTGGTAAAGGGTTTGACAGCCCTCTTCAAAGTTTACCGAATCCGCCTGTGCTTTTTCAGTCTCAAAGTGCTCAGTTCCTCTCCCTCTCTCTCCCATATACCGCGGGTCCATACGCCAAAAGCGGCCGTGACCTCTCGGGAGAATTTACATTATGTGTTTTTCTGGCTGAGTCGGCTGATCCGCGGTGCACATAAATCACGGCGGCCCGCGGTTTTAACGGACGTGGGTTTATCTTCTCTGGCACCTCTCTCCCGCTCGGCAGAAAGCTTTTTGGACGACCTCGGCGAGGCTCTCCACTTCTGACGACACACATGAGGAAACGGGGGACGTGTGCATGACGGACGAGTGTGGGTGGGGGGGGGAGTGAGAAAGTACTTTGAAATTGTACAAATGCGGGGAGTTGGAGAGGCCTTCGGAGCTTACAGTGAAGGAAGTTTCGATGCTTGTCAAGAGCGTGTCTTTCACATGAAATTCACTGAGCTTCAGACATCATCACAATTTCTCTTCCATTCACAACCACGTCGAAAAGTTGGTATGAGAAGCTGCTCTGCATTCCCACCAGCTCAAGCGAATCACACGTGGCAATTGACCAAAATGTTGTGTTCTTTTACTCTAAAATATAGTGATCAATCAAGAGTGATCAATCAATGATATAGTGATCAATCAATCAAATAAAGTGAGGCAACTTGCGGAAAACTGCTTCATCCTCCAAACATGGGCACACCTACATGGAGGGCTGGGTACCGTTACTTTTTCTTCTTCCGATAACAATACTTTAACGATACCTATAGGCTACTACATTATTTGTCATATAGAACTTGGGCTGGGCTATTAATCGAAATCGCAATCTCTACTTTGGTCAATCTCAATAATCATCATAGGACTTTACCATCGACTGGTTTACAGCCATTTCTTTGACATAAACAGTACAGTTTGGGAGTCTGGATGGAAGAGCTTTGTGTGTAAATGAAACTGAAGGAAAACAGTTGTTTTTGTTTGAGCTGAGGTTTTTTAATAAAAGGTGTATCTAATTGTATGAATCAGCAAGATGTATTTAATTTATTATGAAAAAAATAAAATCGAATTGAAAAAATCGAGATCGATCAATATGGGGAAAATAATCGTGATCATTTTATTCCAAAATTCCCCAGTCCTATAGAGAACCATAAAACAGATGTATAATGGTAATTTATTCCATTTAATTTCTTTTACATTTGTATAATTTGTTTGAGGAACTTCTTAACCCCCACCTTAACCTAGCACATTTTCTCCAGTTCAGCAACAAGCATAAAACACAACAAAAAAGCGACCAGAAAGTGACGTTGTGGCAACAATGCAAAGAAAACGTTTTTTAGGGTTCTTTTAGAAAGACACTAGGATAACCATACCCAGTGTCTTTTTAACAGAACCCTAAAAAAACATTTTCTTATTTTCCCCCATTTAATGAATTTTTTTCCACATTTCTCCCCAAGTTCCCCTCTTTTTCGACTTGTGTTTCACTTTTTTTTCCTTATGTTATAAATGTTGATGACCAACAGCATCAAAACTTAACTGCTTTCGATACTTTTATTTTTTCAATACCGGTAGTACCTAAACCTTTTTTTTTCTTCAATACCAGACTGGTCACCGTTAAACTGCCTGTCAGCACAAATGACTTTAAGCCCGGTCGGTCACTCCTGCCTTCTCTTTTTTTCGTGCCTCGCCGTTAGGGTTGTTCCGATGGATGATATCGTCCATCGTGATGGCTGAGCAACATCATCGTGATGCCACGCCCCCTCCTGTCAGAAACACGCACTGATCTTCTGTGGGCCTTGTAAACCTACAAACCTTTCAGGGATTGCACTGTAAATTTAATCTCGAATATAGCTAATACTACATGCTAGTTTAAGTAGCCTACCAGAAGCCCGAAGACATGATGTGTTAGCCGTAATTATTAAAATAAAGATGCAGCGCTGCTCTATTTCTGAAGCTCTCTAAAGCAGCTACTGTTTAACACCGCGTGGCTTCGCTTTGCTTTTCGTACATAAACAAAACAGTTTTAAAATGCCGCGATGGATCTCACATCGAAGCTGAGAGCGCATGGGTTTGGATGTTCCCACGAAGGACCAAGAGAACAGAGAGAAAGGAGAGAGACGCAAACTTCTAAATATTGTCCCGTTCACCCACTGTTTCTTAAACATTACGTTAAAATTGAGCAAATGCAAATAATAAGCTCCAATTTACATTTGTATTATCACTGTATCACTGAATAATGGTGTATCCACACCAAGCGCCTCCGGCGCCTCCAAAGCGTCAGGTTTACATTTAAAATACATTGAGGACGCGCCTCAAGAGGCCCCGCGGCGCGTGACGCGCCTCCTGAGCGGCGTGTTTTGAAGATTTCGCGCCTCCAGCGCGGCCGCGCCGCGTCCGAGGCGCGTGACGCGCCTCCGGGCGGCCGACGCTAGAGTTGGGAAATGTTGAACTTTTTGGAGAAATTCGCGAGCGTCGACCAATCAGGAGCTTTCTCCAACAGTGACGTAAGCTGTAGCTGGGCCACCGTCGGTCCAGGGCAGATCCTCTGCCTGCCCGCAGATGTAACAAGTCACGGAGGATTATCGTGTTGTGAACCGGGCTACAGCAGCTCTGGGACTTTTACAAAGACACACATCAGTGTTTCTTTACCTAACACCAGGATTAAAAGCGGCTACAAGAAAACGTATTTGAGTGGCTGGATCTGCGCTGGGAATGTGTTTGGGTCTTGATGATGCACAGAGCATTCCCAAAGCTAATGCTACAGTACAAGCTAAATCTCCAATCGATGTGAAACGAGAAATATGCACGAATAAAGTCTATTAAGCCCCATCTACATAAAGCAACCGTGTAACAATGATCACACACTGAGCCAGGCTTGTTGATTTTTAAGTTTATTGCTCACATTTTATCTACAACGGGCCGTAGTCGATCTGTTTTATAATTATTCTATGCTAGCCCAAACAGATAGCTCGCACTGACCCCCTTGAAACAAGTATTATGCACTAATCACGTCAATAAAGCCCTTAACTACACAGAACAGCCTTTATGATGGTCACATACTGAGATGGGCTTGGCGCATTTGTGGTTTATTGCACACACTTTTTTTTAAATCAACAATGAGCTGTACGCGATCGCAAAAAGCTAACCGGCTACCTAGCTTATAGCCACTTGCCACCAATGTCCTTAACCGTATGGGCTGGATATGAGCTTAAAACTGGGAGATCCTGCGAGACATGGGTATAGTAAGATCCTAGGACATGGCAGGAGCAAAGAGGGAGACTACAGTAGTTAGCCTCCGAACAACTGTAGTTTTAAGGCACAAGCTGTTTCCAAGATGCTACGAACAGCCTCTGATTGACGCGCGGCAGGGCGTCTGACGCTCTGTGACATTTGTGACAAGCGTCTGACTCAGTAAGCACAAGCGTCAACTACGGACTTGAGGCGCGTCTTGACGCCAAGAGCGCTTGTGTGGATGCACCATTAGTCGTTCTCCTCTCAGACTTTTACGCACGAGTTTTAACACATTTCTGTTGCAAAATTCGTGTTCCAATGACTCTATTCAGATCATGTTTAGTTTACATTTATCCTGTAATCTCACATTTTTCCTAACATAAATAAAATGCAACCTATACTTTATAGGCTATGTAAATGTCTTTAAAATGCTTATAATGAGAGATGGACGATATCAACGTCCATCACGATGGTTCACTGGAAACATCGTCAACTGCCAATTCAGGGGACATTGCCCAACCCTTCTCGCCGCTGTATTTGACAAAGCTGTGGTATTACCGTGACCACAGAGGAGCCGCCCCGCACTGATAGAAGGCGCTGATAGAGGTTTGAAGACAAAGAACGCTGGAGATTTGCTGGAGGAGAGCATGAATTAATGAAGCGAGAGAGGCAGAGCACACACAGAGCCTCTTTCTGTTTAATGTCTCGCTGCTGACATTTCCTACTCTCGGCTTCGACACTTCAACTCGCCACGAGCGGCCGGACTCAGAGGGAACGGCGTCAAGGTCACGGGGCCGCAGACAAGGTTAAATGGCCCGAGTTCACAGAGGGGACGGCCAATCAGGTGGGTTTTCACAAGAGAGAGGAATTACAATACAGAAAAGTACGGGAAGTAAATGCCACTCCCTGGACTCACCTCCCAAAGACTTGTTTTTAGGTTGTTGGCCAGTTTGCTTTTGAGACATATGAACATGAATCTGGAACCAAACCAAACGCTTAACCTCTTGACCCCGCCTTAACCCAGCACATTTTCTCCAGTTCAGCTTTACCCAAATCTAAAAGCTTCTCGACTGGAACGTACAGCCTAATCTACAAATGAATCATTTTCCTTGTTGTTGCCGTTTTGCTGTTTCTGTCACGTTTTTGTTGGTCTTTAGTTGCTTTTGTGTCACTTTTTCCATCACTTTTTTGTTGCTCGTTTGTTGCTTTCTTTGTCACATTTTTGTAGCACTTTCATTTGCTGCTCGTTTGGGACTCCCATCGACCCAGGGCCGATGGGAGTCCCAGAGCAGACGGGCCAAGACCGCAGACCGTCCAGTCCTTGTTGTCAATCCAGTAGGCAGGGTTCCTCCATTCAGCCGGGTTCCTCCGTTCGATCTAGACAGGCACTGAGTGGGACAGGAGACACCATGTGAATAGTAATGAACAGATAAAACAGATAAAAGTAATAGTGTATCATAATAAGACAAAGTTTGCAATAAGAAGAAGAGGATAGCACTCAGTGTACCGTACTTCTCACAGCAGTGTTTCTTCTAAGGCAGCTTTACTTCAGGCTGTGGGTTAGAGCTTTACCTAACTGACCTGATCATAAGCTAATTCGAAGAGGTACGTTTTGAGCCTAGTCTTAAATGTAGGGACTGTGTCTGCTTCTTTAACGTGAGCTGGGAGTTTATGCCATAAAACCGGAGCTTGGTAGCTAAAGGCTCTTCCTCCTACAGTCCTTTTGGAGACCCGAGGAATCACTAGTAGCCCTGAGTTTTGAGAGCGGAGTGCTCTGGTTGGCTGATATCAGGGTGACCAGATGTCCCAGTTTTGAGTCCTGTAAACCAATTCAAAATCTCAATTCAGGATGCAGATTAGTGCATGTCATAAGTCGTTGACAGTTTTACCATTCATCGTGGGTAAAGACAGTTTAGATTTGGAACCCCTGCGGCTGATTCGCGAATGTCCCAGTTTTTTTTACTTGGAAAATCTGGTCACCCTAGCTGATATGGAACGATAGCGTCTTGGAGATAGAGCGGAGTGTTGGGTTTTCTGATACACTTTCTCTTAGCCTTTTAGTCGTGCATTACCCGTCTCCAACAATTCATCCGGTTCTTTTGGATCATACCGTTGATAAAAAAGACATTAAACAGATATAAGAATCATCAATTATTATTGAGAATTGGTATCACATGTAAATACAAACAATAGTTATGCTTCACGAGCAGTAGGTCGTTCCACGTTGAGACAACACAGCGCTGCGGCCCCTCGTGAGAGATCTCTGCCACTGCTTTGTCTCTTAGGTCGCATTCACAACCCCCTGTTGATCCAAATCTGTGCCCGTTTGCTCAGATAGTCTGGTTCGTTTGAGGTGTTGTGAACGCGCAAACGGACTCTGATCCGGGGCAAAGAAGCGAACCGTGGCCCGGGTGAAAACGTGGGTCTCGGTCCGGCTCAAACGAACTCTGAAGCGGATCATTTGGTTTATGAACGCAACTGAGCCAGAGAGCGGAACAAAACCAGGAAGACAAAGTTGCAGGACGTTGTGCGTCTGATACAACCAAAACAAACTACGCAAAGACAGAACAGCGCGCTGACAATCACGACATTCAGAACGGAATGTAAATGAAAACGCATGTGCAGACCCTCTAAGATTAGAGCTAACAGTTAATATGAAATTTACACCAAAAGCCACGACTCGTAAATATGAGGCAGAAACCATTGATATAAGTAGCGCCAGAGGCCAGTGAGCAAAGCCCTGATCAGATCATTTGTACTACCTTTCTCTGCTCTCTTTCCCTCGGACAGTCGTCATAAGTAGTTTTCGATGTCTCTGCCCGGAGCCTTTGCAGTTGTCATGTGAAGAAAAAATATCTCCGGGGTCCGCCAGTCCTGCTTTAGTTCCGCTTTAGTCCCGGTTTTGCCTCATCTGGCATTATCTTCTCTCATGACGAGTATCGGCTCATTTATCTCCCATTTCTTCCGTAAAATGATCCGTGCGTTCTGAGCGTAGTTACTGTCACTGTGATATTAAAAAGTGCGTAAAGAAAAAACAACACAGCCACTGTCTGATACCGCTCCATTTTGTAAACAAAAGACGGAACAGGAAGTGGAGTTTAATCGACCAATCAGAGAAGTGTGTTTCTTGTTCACTGTTTTTCCTGTGGAAGGTTTGGATACAGCGCCCCCACAGGCGTGCAGAGGAACTGCATTTAGAATGTTGGTTCGATTGATCCCCTCCTGGAACCGCCACCTTAACGTGGTGGAGGGGTTTGAGCGCCCAAGTGATCCTGGAGCTCTGTGGTCGGGGGCTCCGTGCCCCTGGTAGGGTCTCCCATGGCAAACAGGTCCTAGGTGACGGGTCAGACAAAGAGCGGTTCAGAAGCCCCTTATGAGAGACCAACAGGCCCGGTTAGAACCATGAGGCCGTCCTTCTGTGGACCCACCACCTACAGTAGGAACCATAGGGGGCTGGTGCAATGTGATTTGGGCAGCTCTAACAGCTGCCCCCACGACCCGGCAACGGACAAGTGGAAGAAAATGGATGGATGGATGGATGGATCGATGGTTCGATTGATAAAAAAAAGAGTTGTGAACGCTAACTGCGCCAGTTGGAAAGCTGAAACAATGTTGCAACTTTGGTCCCCAATCGAACCGAGTCCCAGGTGTGAATGCGACCTTACACTTTTATATGCTCCCTGACGCCTCCAATGCAAGGGAGCATCTGTTTCTTTGTATAGAAAAGTTCAGCTGAATTGGTCAGGGCCGGTTCGAGCTGTCCTCCACAATGTGACAATGTATGTACAGCTAGCGTGTTTAGGTGTCGCGCACTAACTTTCTCTTTTCTCATCGCTTCCTTTAACTTTGTTACTACTTTTTTACTTGTTATTTTACTCCCTGTACTTTCTCTGTTATATTTACTTGTTATTGTCTTCCTTGCATTCCACTGTCAGTTAGTGCTATAACAGATACATTTTCCTAACAGGAGCCATACCCTTTATGGCTTTAAATGTGAGAAGCAGGATTTTAAATTTGATTCTAAACTCAGCAGGAAGCCAGTGGAGAGACTTTAGCACAGGTGTAATGTGTTCTCTTCTCTGACAAACCTGTGTAAATCAGCTGACAAGGCAACGGCAACAACATGCGACCAACTCTGAGGAAGAGAGCTGAGGGTGGGCAGTCGTAACTGTCAGAATTGATATCGACAGGTTTTAACACTGAGCTTCCTTCATTTGGAAGACCAGTGGTCCCCTAATTCATTCAGTTCAAATAGCACTGTTTAACCTCTTACCTCCCACTTTGACCGAGTGCATTTTCTCCAGTTCAGTTTTACCCAAATCTAAAAGCTCCTTGACTGGAGAGGTTACAGCCTATAGGCCAGGGAAAACTGCAAAACTGATCTAAGCTCTTTCCTCATTCTTGTTGAGACATTTTTGTTGCTTATTCTTACCTGCTTTGGTCACATTTTTGTGGCATCATCAGTTACAAAAACGCAACAAGAAAAAGCATCAGAAACTTGACAATAAATGTAGTAAGGAAGATTAGATGAATTCTGCAGGTCTTAGCTTTCAAATGAGGTGTTACACTGGGCTGTAGTAAGCTCCAGTCCAGAAGCTTATAGATTTGGATAAAGCTGAACTGGAGAAAATGCGCTAGGAAGGGGTTAGGAGGTTAAAATGGCTCAAAACCCAGTTCATAGTGTGTGTTTTTATGATGAGAGTTGTAAAAATGTGGGGGGGAAAAGAAGCTCAAAAAAGTCAGTTTTGCACAACGTGCCCCTTCAACCACTTTGAATATTTTTTTAAATGCAAACAAAACCAAGAAACAAGGCAAACCCATGGCGTGTTTTTCAAAAAAGTAACCTCAATGTGGAGATGTGTTCATTGTGAGACATATTTCAGAATAATAATAACAATACTCAGTGGTTAAAGTGGGATTTGGGAGGTGGGGAACTCTAATCTTTAACAAGAAGTAGGACACACGCTACATTTTATATTTTTATGTACTGACTTGTACTCATTGGTTCTGAACAGTATAGTATTCGTACTGCACAATACAAGGTATTTGATACTGTAATTATTTTATTTTCAAATATTTTTAAGGCCTTGAATTATTTTAGATATCCTTTAGCAGGTTTTAACAATCATAAATGATTATGGGTCTATGTGATTTACTAAATGAACAAATTATTTTTCTTTTGCCAGATCCACTCTTTTTTTTCTCTATAATCTATTAAGCTCCTCTCTGGGCAGGCATGGTGCTCTGCAGTCCTCCGTCTAAGAAGAACCCATTTCTTGACATATTTGTCAGGATCCACTTATTCAAAGGAGGCTCAACCAAAGAAATGAACACGAGTACTGAAACATTATTTATTAACAAGTTTGGCTTGTTATTATGTTGTTCATTTGAGAAAAGTGAAGTCAGCGCAGAAAGGAAGAAAAATGCACCTGTCAAATGGATGGTTCGGATGTTATTTGGTAAAGTTAATAGCGAGGTTTAGCTTGTTGGCAATATTCACTTCCCTTTTTCAGAATGATCGAAATGTTCATGTTTTCGTTTTGCTGCGTTATTTATTTTTTTTTTTGCTCTGTCCAGCACACCCAAGGCATCTTTTCTAAATGTGTTTCGGTAGTTGTTGATTCGTTACAAGTTAAGCTTCCACTCACAAACTCTACAGTGCAGTGTGCGGTCCCGTGTCACGCCTCAGGATCATTCATTTCGTGTAGCGAAAGCTTTGAGAAGCGTGTTTCACAGGTTTGTAAAGCGCAATGCAAATGTGATCCATTATTATTCAGAGGCTACTCTTATTTGTTGCTTTTGTTTTTGTCGGTTTTTGATACTTTTTTGTTTCGTTTTCATCCTCGTTTTCAACGCTATTTTGATGCTTTTTTTAAGCTTTTAGATTTGGGTAAAGACCAACTGGAGACTATGTCAGGTGGGGACTGAGAGGTTAATGCTGCGTACACACCTAACTGCTGTTGCTTCTCTTTGGACGCTTGAAAGGCTTGTAATCAGACGCTCGAATGTGTTTCACTTCAGGCGGAGCCACTGCTGCGCGATTCTGTAGAAGAAAAACTCTGCGCAGTTGCTGGTAAACATTAAGATATGAATGAAAACGGTTTCCTGATTCTTTGTTTGTGCTTTGGTGACAGTGGAATAGTTTAACTAGCCTACATTTCTCTGACATTTGAGGCAAATCTCTCTCCCTCTCTCAGATATTATTTAAATACGTGTGGGTTTGAGTGTGTAGTACCTGTCTGTCCATCGATCATCATGTCACGACCCATGTCAATTCCCCTTTTAAACATGTTTGTAATCCAGTGCCTTGTTAAATGCGCCCGCGTTCGTGTTTTCATAAGTTTATTGACATGTATGTTTCCTCTGATCCAAATGCATGGGCTCGGGAAAGGCATTTTAAACCACAGCTGCTCATCGTCATGAATATTTCTTCTTGCCACTTGTCCATGAAGGCCAGATTTGTGTAGAGTACGACTTATAGATGTCCGATGTACAGATTCCCCCAGCTCAGCGGCAGTACGTCGCAGCTCCTCCAGAGTTATCTTAGGGCACTTGAGGCTCTTTTCCACATGCAGGCGCGTGTCAGCCGAATGGCTCTTTCACCCGCTTTGTCGATCTTTTCCATAACAAAGGCCAGCGCCAAACTGGTCTGACCAGGTATAGGTTTTGGGCCCGACCTCTGGCTGTGGTCAAAGCGCACTAACCCGTGTTTGATGTGACGTGAACAGACTCTGGCCTCTGATTGGAAACGAGAGAGTGGACAGCCCTCACTATTGACACGCAGGTCATACGGATTTAATATTTCACAACATCATACCGCTGTGCTAAAAGGGGATACTGCCGATAATAGCATTTAGCCGCTGTTAGCGCAGCTTTAGCAGGTGTTAGCATAACATTTGCATGTAGCTTACCTTCATAGTTCGTAGTTTAGCAGTTTCTTTTCTGTTTTAATACAACTTGGCTCCTCTGAATGATTCCATAACTCCCAAAGATGACAGCATTTGTCCACATTTGTTCTCATCGTGACTTACAAAACTTTTAATGACAATCTGTACAGCGTGCGGCTCCGCCTACAACAAATGCATGTGTATGTGTGGTGGAAACAGAAGGTCTGCGGGCTAGTGTCGATACGTGCACGTAGATCGTGGCATGCGCGGCCGGTTCGCGCTATGTGGAACGACGGCTTTGGTTGCATTTCTGACCAGTGCTCTCCTTGTTCGGTCTGTTAGTTTAGGTGGACGGCCGTGTCTTGGTAAGTTCGCAGTGGTGCTATACTCTTTCCATTTCCGAATGATGGATTGAACAGTGCTCCGTGAGATGTTCAAATCTTTGGAAATCTTTGTATAACTTAACGCTTCTTTAAACTTCTCCACAGCTTTATCCCTGACCTCTCTGGTGTGCTCCTTGGCCTTCATGATGTTGTTTAGTGACCAATACACTCCGACCATAGCTCTGAGGCCCTCACAGAACAGCTGGAATTATACTGAGAGTAGATTACACACAGGTGGCCTCTATTTAATGGTTAGGGCAAGGTGTGAACATTCTGCAGTCATTAGGAATGGCGATAACTGCTGTATGAATACTTATGCACGCCCCACTTTTCACTTTCTATTTAAAAAAAAAAAACAGAATCATGTATCAGTTTGCTTTCACTTCACAGTTGTCTGTTACTTGTGCGTGAAAAAATTCAAAATAAAATCTTTATGTTTATGGTTGTAACATGACAAAAAATGTGCAAAAGTTCAAGGTGTATTAGTAATTTCGAGATGCACTGTAGCTTCTATTTTCATATTTCTCACATCCCATTTTCAATACGCACCACCCGTAGTTTGCATTGTCCGCAATTCTATGAGGGTGATTTGAAACCCAAGGTGACGCTGCCATCATAGCACAGACAGGAGCGTGTTTTTTCTTTTTTTGTGTAGGTGTCTGCGTGTGTGAAAGTGCATTCCTCAAAAGAAAAAGAATCCGCATATGGTTCAAATTAGGACCAAAGGGAATCACCTCCAGACCTGGTTCAGACCTGAGGAGGGACCGAGCCCATGCCGAAGTCCACTCAAGTCCACGCTGAACGATTTCAGTATTTCGTTGATTGTGTAAAAACCAGACTTAAAAAAAAAAAAGAAGCCAAATCAGGACCAACACAAGACTTTAATGAATCAGGAAAGTCATAACTGAAACACAAACTTCTGCACATTTTGAAGTTCACAAGTGAGTTTGATCCGAAATGGAACCCCCTCTGTGATTCTGTGGCTTCTTGCAACATGGATATTGTGCCGTCACATTTTCTTCAGTTTGTCTTTACCCATATCTAAGGAGGATCAGAAAAGTGACAAAAACGCAAAGGAATAAAAAGTCCAAAAAGTGACAATGCGACAACACGCGAGGAAAAAGATCAGTTGAGATGGGTTTTGTAGGTCTTAGCTTTCAAATGAGGCGTTACACTGGCCTATAGTCAGTGTGAGCTCCAGTCAAAGAAGCTTTTAGAATTGGGTAAAATGCACTCAGTTATGGCGGGTGGCATTGAGTTATTTCACCCTGTTTTTGTTTCCTACATAATCCCACGTGTTGATTCATAGTTTAACCTCTTAACCCCATTTGAACCGAGTGCATTTTCTCCAGTTCGGCTTTACCCAAATCTAAAAGCTTCTTTTAAAAGTTTTAAAAAAGTGACAAAAACAAGGATGAACGCGCAACCAAAAAGTGACTAAAACATGACTAAATAGTGATGAAAATAACAACGAAAAAACAACAATAACACAATGAAAAGTGACCAAAAGAGAGACAAAAACAATAAGTAACACAAACACGAGAATAAAAACAACAACAAAAAGCGATGAAAAGCAACACAAAAAAGCAACAAAACACGACGCGAGAAAAAAAAATCAGTTTTGTAGACCTTAGCTTTCAAAATGAGGGTTACACTGGCCTATAGGCTGTGAGCTCTCTGCTCATGAAGCTTTTAAGATTCAGGTAAAGCCGAATTGAAGAAAATGCACTCGGTTAAAGGAACAGGCCACCATTTTTCCATACTTGTCTGGTCGCTTCTAACTTCACCCCGTTTGGAGCTATAGGAATATACTGGGAGAGGCCAAATGCTAACAACATCTTTGGTCTTTTTGCGTGACTGAGCGCACGCACAAAGACCAGACGCGTACGCATCAGCTCGTCTAAGCTCAGGTAAGAACATATCTCAGTATGGAAAAACGGTGGTCTGTAAGAGGGTTTCATGTCTTCAATGAGAATCACACAATGTAAAGAGTGTTGAAAATAAAGAAAAGCCAAATTAAAATAAATATGATTAATGTTTAGACCCTTAAAATGAGAACAAGTGTTGAGTATGTTTTACTGTGGAGGCCACCTGCTGATATTTGAGCCAACCTCATCTGTTTGGAAACCCCCTCGTGTTGATCGATAAAACGCTTTATAATTGAATCACAAATTTCTGCTTTGAGAACACACCGAGGACAAACCAAATTTCACACCAGTAGCAGAAAAAAACATTCCACATGCTTAAGATTCTGTCTTGGTCATGTACAGCAATGGCTCGGCGGCTGCTACGGGACAAATTCGCAATGGCTATGATTGCTTCCCCCTGCTGCCCCATCTGGCTCCCTTTAGCCCCCGCGCTCAGGAGACGTGCCGCTGGGGCGGGGGGCGTGTGGACATTTTAAAGACTGCCACTTCACATCCAGGCATTTCAAAAACCAAAGTGAGCGTCTGAGCCAGGCCCATTATGACCAATCAGCGCTGTCGGGCCGCCTGCTCTCGGCTGTCACTAACAACACCTGAAAACGTTCTGGCCTTTTCCTGGGCTGCTTTTATGACGAGGACAGAGGGGGCATTCATGTGGGGGTGTACGGGGAGAGGCAGGGGGATTGGGGCAGTTTACTGACGACAGCCACAAGGGGGCAGCGTTTAAGCGAAGTCAAGGGCTTTTAAACGAGTCCCGCAACTCCCTAGGCCTCAGGGCTGAGGGGAGCGGAGAAACATCGAGATGAAAACTGGTTTGTTGAAATACTAGTTTCACTAACCCTCAGTGAATATGGACATGCTGCATGTCATTATGAAGCACAGAACCTGGAGGATTCAATCGCTGAATTGGTTTTAACCTCCGCAATATTTTTGATCGCCGCGCAAAATGCCGCCGCTAGCAGCAGTATGCTAATACTAACATCAACTAATCAAAGCTGGAACAGAAACTATGATTGAATCACCTAAAGTAATAAAATAAAATCTCAAGTATTTATGTTTTTACAGGATTATAGACCAGACATTTGGAAAAATCGGCCTATAGGTCAAAAATATCAGCCGAGCATATCATATAAAATCCAAATCCCATATCAGTCGACCTCTAAATATAAAAGATTACAGTAGGATAACAGAACAAACATCATACTTTTTTTGTTTTCAGATATGAAGTACATCATTTTTAAGCCCATAGTCTCCCGTTTGTCAGTTCGCGATCCCCAAAATGACCACGCAAACACTATGGGTGCCCCTGCCATTTATAAATGTATCAAGCACCAAAATCTGGGGTTGATAATATGCACAATATGCACTTATATTATAATGTACAGTAGTCTAGCGTTGAACAAAGTGGGGCTCTTGGGCCTCCAGGGGGTTGTAATTAATAGGGCTGGGATAAATATTGTTTTGCAATGTATCACAATTTGTCTTTGTTGTGCTCCGTATATCACATCGGAGGACATACTCAATCAGCTCTAGAAAAAAATTATACAAATGTTTTTGCCCTAAAGTTGATATGGTTAATACCTGTTTTGGTCCTAATTGGTTTAAACAAAAGAGGATACTTTTGAAATCCATTTGCCATTTAGTTTCCCAAATGTTTTTACTCAATGTCTGGTTTATATCTAATATAAGCCAGGGATAACTGGCTTGTGGCGGCCAAGCGTTCATAGCGACGTCGCTTTTTGATCCTTCGATGTCAGCTCTTCCTATCATTGTGACGCAGAATTCACCAAGCGTTGGATTGTTCACCCACTAATAGGGAACGTGAGCTGGGTTTAGACCCTACTGATGATGTGTTGTTGCAATAGTAATCGACGGTGGCGCACATGGTGGAGTGGGTCGACTCATGATCGGAAGGTCGGGGGTTCGAATCCCGCCTCCTGAAGGCGCACATTGTCGTTGCGTCCTTGGGCAAGACACTTCACCCTCCTTGCCTCCAGTGTCTGCGTACACTGGTGTATGAATGAGAGTGTGAATGGGTGATTGGATCCTTGCTGTAAAGCGCTTTGAGTGCCTAACGTAGGTGGAAAAGCGCTATATAAGTTGAGACCATTTACCATAACCTTGTGCTTGTAATATAAACTCGTATCAGGCCCTCATATTATTGTATTGCAAAAGCTTATCGTCCCAGCCCTAGTAATTAATAACCATATTTCATTCCTACTTGAAAACAGCAGCCACCACTCACCCATTCGCACGCACAATCGTACATCGGTGTGAGTCCAGGCAGGTGCAGACGTATTGTTTGTATTTGAAGTAGAGAGTACAGATGAATTTATGTGTTAGTTTTTGCGACTTTAAAACACAAACATTGCCAATGAATTTGCTTCCCGTTCGGCAACACAACAGGGACAAACCTTCTTCCTTGTGGTGAGTCAGTAGCATTGACAGTGCATCTGCGCAGCGCCCCCTACTGTTCTGGAGTGTGCATTTTAAGGCTTGTATAATAAACAGAACCCACGGACAAATTGATTTATTTTACCTTGAAATGTAGTGGAGTAGAAAGTATTATATTTGTCCATTCAAGTAAAAGTAATAAGTTCTCAACATAAATACTGCTCAAGTACAGATCCTCAAAAATACAAGATTGATCTAAGATTTTTCCTAGTGTCACCACTTCTTCGGCATACTTTCGTTGCATTTTTGTCACGTTTTTGTCACTTTTTCATCACTTTTTTGTTGTCTGTTTTGTTGCATTTTTGTCGCTCTTTATATGCTTTTTTTTGCTGCGATTTCGGCCTCGCTATTTTGACGCTTTTTTCAAAAGCTTTTAGATTTGGGTAAAGCTGAATTGGAGAAAATGTGCCTGGTTAAGGCGGGGGTTAAGAAGTTTAGTAAATTTACTTACGACTACTACTTCTTCAAAGTACTAGAATGTCAGGTATGTGGCGCACCTCACCGGCTTAGACAGTCCTACGTATTTACAAAGTCTAAAATAACCCAATTAGTATAAACGTCTGCAGCCAAAGTGTCCCGTTTCATTCCGCCCTGAAATCACGAGCGCCGCATGATTACAGCAAAACAAACAAACTCGCACGGGTGTTTGAAATTCCTCCACTGAAAAATACAAATATATGAACATTTGCGTTGGGGAAACCAGAAATGGGCGGCTATTTCTGTGTTCATTTAAGAGGTGGGCCACTTCCTCTGAGGTTTTTTGAAGTAAATGTAGCTGCGTATGAGGGGCCTGTTTTGAAAAGAAAACATTTGGACCACCCCGTTCTTTTTTTTTTGGAGGGGGGGGGGGGGGGGGGCAGCAGCAGTCAGCGAATCCCAGACAAGAAGTTTGGTTCAAAACGTTTTGCAGACACTCCCACCTGCTGGGCAAAAGAGGAACCGCAGTGTGACTTCCTACCCGGTGACAGGCATGTTCAGCAGAAGAAATCAGCTCATGTTTCGATGAGATTTTATGCAAAAAGACAGATTAACAATATTAAGTCCTGATTTCTGATGGAGCTTTCGCTAACTTTATCTTAAACCATATACATTTTTGTTAGGAATCATAACATACAATACATAACATTTCAATACACATTTTCATAGTACATACAATTTTCAAACAATAAGGTCACTACTTTTTTCCACTTGAGTGTATTTTATGAATAGATTGAACATCGTAGTTGTCTTTGTTTTGAGAGAATAGGCCAGTAATTCAAGAAAAATAATCGTAACTCTCGTAAAGCATCAACGTTTTACTGTTAAGGTGAACATTTTGCACAACTTGGTCTTGAAAACATTCTTTTGGGTACGACGGCATTGATATTTTACGTTTTGTAATGTGAGATCATATCTATACAAGGATAAGACGGTCCTCCTGAGACACAGGGGGTCAGGGCTGAGTGAGGACGTCGCTTGGAGCTCCCTCTGCAGGCAACAAAGGGGACAAACTTTCACTCTTGAGCATAGAGCGTGATTAGCAACTTCGCGGCGCCGTGATGAAGACACTTGAGCGTGGAACTGCTCAGAACCAATCCAGTGTTTGATTATGGTCTTTGAAAAGTGGAGGACAGTTTTGTGTATGATGTGGCCACGTTGGTTTCGATGACTGAAGTTGTGAGCGCAGGTACTTCCTCAGCACGCCTTTATTTGAAGGCCTCTCCTAGCTTGTAGGCTCTGTACACACAGCTCATGCCTGGGATGCACCAATCCGATAGTAGTATTATCGGATCCGATATTGGGAATAATATTGGGTATCGATTCTAAATATATATCGATTTATAAATATCTGATACTGAAACAATATTTGTTTAGGCTCTCACCATTTCAAAAGACAACTTTCACCAACTAAATCTCATTGACTATGGACATGCTGCGCCTCATTTTGAAGCTCAGAACTGGAGCCGCGGCAAGCAGCCATACAAAGTAATTAAAGTCGGTTTACTTCTCTTCTTTGGAACAGGTGCGTAAGAGAAGGCACATAAAGGCCAAACACAGAACAGAAAAAAAATCTCTTGCACAATGAGTCATTGATTTTTGCCTGACGAAGGCCACTGTCTGAAACATTGCATTGAATAAAGGAACACTGGTGTTTAATGTAGACAGTGCGCGAGAGATTTTTGCTGCCATATAAAGTAAAAAGAAATAAACTGGCCACTGAAAGTGCGGCCACGTGTTTGTATTGTAGTTCATGAAATGCTGTTAAAAGAATAAGTGACTTGTTTACATTAATGCAAACGTAATATCCAGTCAAGGATAGTTTGTGAGGAAAAGTCCAGTGATCCTTGTTTAATGTTTTTCCATCAGAGTTTATGATATGCAACATCTGGTTTGCGAGAAAAGATCAGCCTTTATTGATCTCACACTGGAGAAAAGAGGACCATCCACTTTTTCACTTTCAGCAGCCACTTTAAAGAAAGTCTCTTGATATCGGTTAATATCGGTTTCAGCAGATACTCAGCCTCAGTATCAATATCGGAGGCACACACAAAAAAAAGCCGTATCGGTCCATCTCTGAGTCTAACGACAATCAGCACGGGCCGACAAAACTACAAAGAAAGTGCTCAACATTAGGTCTACAAAAGTATTTTTAATCAGAAGAAATCAACTGTATTTAAGTTCAAACCAAAAAACACGAGGATAAACAACTAAGCGACCAGGTCTCCGAAAGGGTTAACCTGCTGTTGTCGGATGCTTGTGTGTTTGTCCATGCAGAGACTTAGGAATGTCCCGTCAAGGAGTGGGGAGGAGGGGGGGCTCTATAGGTGTCCAAGTATCTGTGTGTGTGTGTGTGTGTGTGTGTTTGAGAGCGAGGGGCCCCTTGTTTTGTTCTGCTCCACATCAATGGGACGTCCAGCGGGGTTTAGACCTGGATTAGAGGAGCTCCTGTCCCTCCACTCACCCCCCCCCCGGAAGAACGCACAGGACTTGCTGTTGCAACTCCAGCGAGAAAAGGAGCCAGCCTCTAAAGTAGAGCAGCGCTTTTCAATGACACACATGAACCCGACTGATCAAGAAAAATAATAATAATGTAAACACTGCAATGAATGCTATCTTGGCGAGTTTAAGTGACAGGAATTAAGAACATCACTGATATGTTTTCTGTCATTTTATGCGTTCAAATAAACATAAGGCCTTTTGTGCATAAAAAAGGACAAACATGTTGATTTATAAATAATGGATAGACCCAGATTTAAATGTATGGTTTTAATTTATTGACATATTAGTAACAAAGATTTTTTTCAGTGGGAATTTTGGATCTTTTTGTCAGTTTTCGAATAAGCTAAGTTGTCAAAGCTGAATAAATTAGGCTGGGTATGAGATATTAAAAAATCCCTCTGAAAAAAACTTTAGAGTCCATAGGAGCTACTATAGTGAGTGGATCATAAACCTCATTTTGAGAAAACGGGCCCTAAATTTCTCATTTCTCATTTCGTACAAGCGTCTCACAGAAGGAAAAATACCATATTTGTTTTGTAGCGTCATCTCCCTGACCCTTCGCAGGACACGTGGACGTAAAATATGTCAATATTTGTGAATGAATGCACAAGGGAAGGACGGCTTTGTGACACGATGTTGTTGTACTTCCGGGTTATCTCCGCCTCGCTCATGGACATGGACAACATCATAAAATAAGCATTGTACGGGGTAGGTTTTGTGATTATTTTTTTTTATACTGACATGAAAACTAAGATGTCAAGGAGGAAACTAGCTAAAAAAAAATCTCCACTTCGACCACTGTATGAAAAATCTATACATTCACCTATATGTATACCTATAATATGCTTTTCCCCCCATGTAAAGTGTCCTGATCTCATTGGCAGATCATTTTTTACCAAACTTTTCAAATTGGGGTCAAATATTATGTCAGGAAAATGTAATTTATTTTTAGATTTGTGTGTTTTTGTTTGTTTTTTTGTTTTTTGTGAAAGAGGGAGCACTTCAATTCTAAATGTCTAATCTTAATTTCCAAATGCATGGCTAACATCCACTTTCTTCAGAGCGCTGAGTTTACAGGCACGTTTCACAACAACAACGAGAGCATTTGTGGCTATGAAAAAATATTTTTTACGGCATTTCAAAAGAGTTACATTTTGATTTGCTGCTACTGATATAAACCCTGCTTTATCTTTTACATGTAAATAATCAAAAACGTGAAAGCAGTGCAACCCCGTCTACGACCACCTCAACTTTGGCCGAACACAGACGGACAAATGGAGAATGTATCGGATATACATGTTGGCGCTTAGACCTCGGGAAGCACAGGTGTGAGTGTTAGGGGAAATATCTCCCTCTTGTGGTGCATTTATGTGAATGGCATAAGCAAGAGCCGATACAGTTTTGTCCTTCAGTAGGCAATATTTAAAATACAGACTTCTATGGCAAAACCCTTTGTGCAACTAATTATCAAGCTTTTTTTTATTTTATTTCTTTTTACTTGAGGGTGAACTATAGCAACAAATCTAAGCATTGATTCTTTCTCAAGATTTGTAACCATTGCCCTAATAGAGGAATGCATGGGTATTTTGATATTCAAGAAGTGAATCAGACACAACAGGCCACTTTCAAGCATGAACTGGTGAAGCAGAAAAGCAAACATTATAGCTCGACATGCAACGGAATGCGTCTTGAATACGGATACCTGTATCGGAAAACAAGTTTACAGCGGGAGGAATTTCTTCCATTACATTTCTGCCTAAATTGATGTGGTCTGGTCTTTAATAAATCACAAGAGTGTGTAAACAGTGTCTGCTTAAAGTAATACCACACAAACAATTACATGTTGTCATATTTTTATAACATGTAAACATTCACGGGAGAAATTCCAAAGGGTGTACTCACGTTTTCCTCCCACTGTGTAGGTGCTACTGGTATTGAAAAAATAAAAGTATCAAGGGCAGGTACCGAAAGAAATCTCATATCTTTAGAAGTGTTGATGCTTTTGGTCCAGGGACTGCATTGAAGGAAGTGACTTGGAATTTTGAATTGTTCCCCTTCTTTTAATTTGCCTAATGTTTGTCTCGTTTTTCCCCAATATATATATATATATAAAAAAAATCATATTTATGCTCTATTTATTTCTTGTTTTCCCTATTTGTTGAAAACCAAGTATCGTTAAAATACTGGTATTAATGGTACCCAGCCCTAGTCTTGCAGTACCATATTATTTGTTTGAAAATTACATTACAAATGGAGTCACACAACCTCACTTCCACTCTGTCTACCCCAAGCCAAAGGCAAACTGAGTGTGGATTGATTGAATAATGAAGAGACATTTGTAAAGCGCATTTAAAAGTCCAATGCTGTCAACTTTTCTTCCACCCTTATGCTTCATTTTGACAGTAGTTTCCTTCCAAATCTTCTCTTGCCTATTAAGTAGCCTGCTCGACAAATAACAAATTACTGTAAGACATAATGAAAACAAAGCAACAGTTTGTTTCAAGTCTCCCAAATGGCTCTCAAAGGGAATACATTTCTTCTCATAAATATCGCAGAGATTTTTTTTTAAATCTCCATTCAGAACAATAAACATGTGCTTGTTTGGTGCACAGCCCCGATGAAGCCCTGTGAGAAATACACACGCGCCAAAATAATCTCTGCGTAATGGAGAATTAAAGCGTGTGCGTAAGAAGTTTATCAAAGCATAAACAACAGAACAAGCAGAGGCCAGGCCGGTTACAAAAGAGAATTTATGAGGGATATAAACGCTTCAAGTTTGTTATGTTGTGCAAAGAAAACATGAGGTCTACAGTGCATATTAAACAAACGATGAGAGGAATAAAGAATTCAGAAATCCCCAGAAGAAGGATCAGAAATAAACAAGAGCAAGGAAGTGTGAAATAGTCTCTTTTTTTTTTAAGTGAAAATAGGGCAACAGTGTACATAAATGAACATTTAGACAAATATAAAGGCAAGGCAAGTTTATTTGTAGAGCACAATTCATACACAAGGCAATTCAAAGTGCTTCACAGCTGCATAAAATTGCAAGAAAACAGATCACCATGGCAGGTTGATGTTACAGATTACAGATACAAAAAGAATAGAAAAAGAATTGCATAGAGTCCCACCTTTCATTAGATCTTAGACTCAGCACACGCTTCCTCTATTGCACTGTTTCCTATTGCACTGTTTCCTATTGTGCCAATTTCAACTGTAAATATCCCTAATGTAATTTTAACAATGTGCTGGGTACTGCGTGAAAGTGCTACAGTGCAATGTAATGTTTGTAAGCTCTCTCAGTCAGATTATGAACTGTTTCTTTAATGTCATCTTTGCAATTGGCCTTAAAAAATGACTTTAATTTCTTGTGGCTCTTTGACTATTTAGAGCAGTGATTCGTAAACTAAGGGCGTCTCTGCAGTCTTGTCTGGTAAGTATACCGACAGTTAATCTACATGAAACAAAATGGCTGCACCAAATGTTTGTCTGAAGCCCTGGTAATTCTGCATTGTTCATTAAATTTCCAATATTGTTTGCTGTGGCCCGGGAATGCCATTTGAACCACACATATGGAAAAGGGGAAAGAAAAAAACAATACTTTTAGTTTAGTTTAGTTTAGTTTATTTATTTTTTGAGCAGTTTACATTTTACAACATTCACATTATTCTATTACAGGAGCTCAATAAAAAGAAGTAGGCTGAAGCCAGAAGCTTATTTATACGCCTACCCCGTAATCAGTATAATAAACATTTACATTTCCCGGTGAAACTGCACAATCCGTCTGTATCCAAAATAATAATTCAGGAAAAAAAAACAAAAAAACAAAAAACTCAATTCCAGAGGCCATAGTACTCAATTACATTTACTCAAGTACATGAACTTGAGTAACTTTTAGAAGTAATTGTACTTCTTAGAGTATTTTATCAATACAGTACCTTGCGCAGCTGCAGTGGTCTCCTTCCATTTATGCTGACAGCTTGACAAGAATGTAAATACTTTGTCGGAAAAGACTTCTGAGTTTATATATGTAGGTGTTTAAACCCTTTTAACTAAAAGCTCAAATTAATTCATTGCCAACATATGGTAAAATAAAATACAAGTCTGAACAAACTGAGGAAACAAACTCGGCATGACATTTTCTTCACTTTAAAAATAAATTCTAAATATTAGACTATTTTAAATGTACATTAAAATGTGGCCAGGAAGTAGAAAGCATCTTCCATGGACAGAGAATGCCTGATACGGCCAGACTCCATCTGAGATTATTAATAATTAATAATTAATCTGAGATTATGACATCAAATTCCAGAACGTGGTCGTAACCTATAGATACAGAAGGGATCTCTGGAATTGCCCATAAATGGTCATGTTTGAAGCTGCCAGATGGGGAAAACAAAGGGAGGAACTTCCACTTTTCACTATTTCAACAAATGTTCTACTACATAAAGATACAGAGACATAAAGAGGTGGTCCCCCTCATGCAGTGGTCCCTCTCGCGCAGTGGTCCCCTCGTGCAGGGGTCCCTCTTGTGCAGTGGTCCCCCTCGCGCAGTGGTCCGTCTCGCGCAGTGGTCCCTCTCGCGCAGTGGTCCTTCTTGCGCAGTGGTCCCCCTCGTGCAGTAGTCCCTCTCGCGCAGCTTCAGTGGCCCCTGCGCAGTTGCAGTGGTCCCTTTCGCGCAGTGGTCCCTCTCGCGCAGTGGTCCCTCTTGCGCAGTGGTCCCCCTCGTGCAGTGGTCCCTTGCGCGCAGTGGTCCCTCTCGAGCAGTGGTCACCCTCGTGCAGTGGTCCCTCTCGTGCAAGAGGCACTTGACAAAGCATGTAAATACTTTGTCGGATAAGACTTCTGAGTTTATTAATGTAGGTGTTTAAACCCTTTTAACTAAAAGCTCAAATTAATTCATTGCCAACATATGGTAAAATAAAATACAAGTCGGCCAGGCTCCATCTGAGATTATTAAAAATGTATAATTAATCTGAGATTATGACATCAATTTCCAGAACGTGGTCATAACCTATAGATACAGAAGGATCTCTGGAATTGCCATGAATGGTCATGTTTGAAGCTGCCTGATGGGGTAAACAAAGGGAGGAACTTCCACTTTTCACTATTTCAACAAATGTTCTACTACATAAAGATACAGAGACATAAAGAGGTGGTCCCCCTCATGCAGTGGTCCCTCATGCAGTGGTCCCTCTCGCTTAGTGGTCCCCCTCGTGCAGTGGTCCCCCTCGTGCAGTGGTCCCTCTCGCTTAGTGGTCCCCCTCGTGCAGTGGTCCCCCTCGTGCAGTGGTCCCTCTCGTGCAGTGGTCCCTCTCGTGCACTGGTCCCCCTCGTGCAGTGGTCCCTCTCGCGCAGTGGTCCCTCTTGCGCAGTGGTCCCTCTCGTGCAGTGGTCCCCCTCGTGCAGTAGTCCCTCTCGCGCAGTTGCAGCGGTCCCCCTCGTGCAGTGTTCCCTCTCGCGGAGCTACAGTGGTCCCCCTCGCGCAGTGGCAGTGGTTCCCTTCCCGCGGCTTAATGCGTCAGCTTGACAAAGAAGAATGTAATTATTTTGTCGGAAAAGACTTCTGAGTTTATAATGTAGGGTGTTTAAACCCTTTTCTCTAAAAGCTCAAATTAATTCATTGCCAACATATGGTAAAATAAAATACAAGTCTGAACAAACTCGGCATGACATTTTCTTCAGTTTAAAAAAAACATATATTTCTAAATGTTATCACTATATTAAATGTACATTAAAATGTAGACAGGAGTAGAAAGCATCTTCCATGGACAGAGAATGCCTGATACGGCCAGGCTCCATCTGAGATTATTAATAGTTAATAATTAGAGATTATGACATCAATTTCCAGAACGTTATCGTAACCTATAGATACAGAAGGGATCTCTGGAATTGCTATAAATGGTCATGTTTGAAGCTGCCAGATGGGGGAAACAAAGGGAGGAGGAACTTCACTTTTCACTATTTGAACAAATGTTCTACTACATAAAGATACAGAGACATAAAGAGGTGGTCCACCTCGTGCAGTAGTCCCTCTCGCGCACTGGTCCCTCTCACGCAGTGGTCCCCCTCGTGCAGTGGTCCCTCTCACGCAGTGGTCCCCCCCGTGCAGTGGTCCCTCTCGTGCAGTGGTCCCCCTCGTGCAGTAGGGACTTGACAAAGAATGTAAATACTTTGTCGGAAAAGACTTCTGAGTTCATTAATGTAGTTGTTTAAACCCTTTTAACTAAAAGCTCAAATTCATTCATTGCCAACATATGGTAAAATAAAATACAAGTCTGAACAAAGTTTGAGGAAATAAACTCGGCATGACATTTTCTTCACTTTAAAAATAAATTCTAAATGTTAGACTATTTTAAATGTACATTAAATGTGGACAGGAAGTAGAAAGCATCTTCCATGGACAGAATATGCCTGATACGGCCAGGCTCCATCTGAGATTATAATAATTAATAATTAATCTGAGATTATGACATCAATTTCCAGAACGTGGTCGTAACCTATAGATACAAAAGGGATCTCTGGTATTGCCCATAAATGGTCATGTTGAAGCTGCCAGATGGGGAAAACAAAGGGAGGAGGAACTTCCACTTTTCACTATTTGAACAATGTTCTACTACATAAAGATACAGAGACATAAAGAGGTGGTCCCTCTCGCGCAGTGGTCCCCCTCGCGCAGGGTCCCTCTCGCCAGTGGTCCCCCTCATCGCGCAGTGGTCCCTCTCGCTCGTAGTGGTCCCCTTCGCGCAGTGGTCCCTCTCGCGCAGTGGTCCCCGCCAGTGGTCCGTCGGCAGTGGTCCCCCCTGTCGCTGCAGTGGTCCCTGTCGTGCAGTGGTCCCTCTCGCGCAGTGGTCCCTCTCGCGCAGTGGTCCTGTCGTGCAGTGGTCCCTCCGTGCAGTGGTCCCCCTCGCGCAGTGGTCCCTCTCGTGCAGTGGTCCTCTCGTGCAGTGGTCCCCCTCGTGCAGTGGTCCCTCTCACGCAGTGGTCCCCCTCGTGCAGTGGTCCCCTCACGCAGTGGTCCCCCCGTGCAGTGGTCCCCTCGTGCAGTAGGGACTTGACAAGAATGTAAATACTTTGTCGGAAAAGACTTCTGAGTTCATTAATGTAGTTGTTTAAACCCTTTTAACTAAAAGCTCAAATTCATTCATTGCCAACATATGGTAAAATAAATACAAGTCTGAACAAAGTTTGAGGAAATAAACTCGGCATGACATTTTCTTCACTTTAAAAATAAATTCTAAATGTTAGACTATTTTAAATGTACATTAAAATGTGGACAGGAAGTAGAAAGCATCTTCCATGGACAGAATATGCCTGATACGGCCAGGCTCCATCTGAGATTATTAATAATTAATAATTAATCTGAGATTATGACATCAATTTCCAGAACGTGGTCGTAACCTATAGATACAAAAGGGATCTCTGGTATTGCCCATAAATGGTCATGTTTGAAGCTGCCAGATGGGGGAAACAAAGGGAGGAGGACTTCCACTTTTCACTATTTGAACAAATGTTCTACTACATAAAGATACAGAGACATAAAGAGGTGGTCCCTCTCGCGCAGTGGTCCCTCTCGCTCAGTGGTCCCCCGCGCAGTGTCCCTCTCGCTCAGTGGTCCACCTCCGCAGTGGTCCCTCTCGCTCAGTGGTCCACCTCGCGCAGTGGCCTCTCGCGCATGGTCCCTGGTCCCGTGCACAGTGGTCCTTCAGTGCAGTGGTCCCTCTCGCGCAGTGGTCCCTGTCGTGCAGTGGTCCCTCTCGTGCAGTGGTCCTCGCGCAGTGGTCCCTCTCGTGCAGTGGTCCTCTCCCTCTCGTGCAGTGGTCCCCCTCGTGCATGGTCCCTTCTCCACGCAGTGGTCCTCGTGCAGTGGTCCTCTCACGCATGGCCCCCCGTGCAGTGTCGCTTCCGTGCAGTGGTCCCGCTGTGCAGTAGGGACTTTGAAAACAAGAATGTTAAATACTTTTGTCGGAAAAAGACTTTCTGAGTTCATTATGTAGTTGTTAAACCTTAAAAACTAAAGCCTAATTCATCATTGCCACATATGGTAAAATAGAAATACAAGTTGAAACAAAGTTTTGAGGAAATAACTTCGGCAATGACAATTTCTTCACTTAAAATAATTCTAAATGTTAGACTATTTTAAAATGTAACATTAAAATGTGGGACAGGAAGTAGAAAGCATCCTTCCATGGACAGAATATGCCTGATTACGGCCAGGCGTTCCATTGAGATTAATTATAATTAAGTAATTATCTGAGATTAATGGACGATCAATTTCCAGAACGTGGTTCGTAACCTTAGATACAAAAGGGATCTCTGGTATTGCCCAAAATGGTCATGTTTAAGCTGCCAGATGGGAAAACAAGGAGGAGGATCCACTTTTTCACTATTTGAAACAAATGTTCTACTAACATAAAGATACAGAGACATAAAGAGGTGGTCCTACTCGCGCAGTGGTCCTCGCGCAGTGGTCCCTCTCGCTCAGTGGTCCCCTCGCAGCAGTTGGTCCCTCCTCGCCAGTGGTCCACCTCGGCAGTGGTCCCTCTCGCGCAGTGGTCCCTGTCGTGCAGTGGTCCTCTCGTGCAGTGGTCCCCTCGCGCAGTGGTCCCTCTCGCGCAGTGGTCCCGCCTCGTGTAGTGGTCTCCCACCTCGCAGCATGGTCCCTGTCGTGCAGTGGGTCCCTCTCGCGCAGTGTCCCTCTCGCGCAGTGGTCCCTGTCGTTGAGTGGTCCTCTCGTGCAGTGATCCCCCCTCGGCAGTGGTCCCTCTCGTGCAGTGGTTCCCTCTCGTGCAGTGGCTCCCTCGCGCAGGCTGGTCCTCGCACAGTGGTCCCCCCTCGTGCAGTGGTCCCCCTCGCGCAGGTGGTCCCCCTCGCACAGTGGTCCCCCTCGTGCAGCTGGTCCCTCTCGCCTGCGAGAGGGACTTGGACAAAGAATGTATACTTGTCGGAATGTAAATAAAGAATACAAATACTTGTCTGAAGTTCATTAATGTAGGTGTTTAAACCCTTTTAACTAAAACTCAATTCATTTCATTGCCAACATATGGTAAATAGATAATACAAGTCTGAACAAAGTTTGAGGAAATAAACCTCGGCATGACATTTATCTTCTTCACTTTAAAATAAATTCTGAATGTTTAGCATTTTAAATGTAACATTAAAATGTGGACAGGAAGTAGAAAGCATCTTCCATGGACACAGAATGCCTGATACGGCCAGACCTCATCCTGAGATTATTAAGTAATTAATAATAATACTGGAGATTATGACATCAATTTCCAGAAACGTGGTCCGTGAACCTATAAATACAAAAGGGATCTCTGGAATGCCCATGAATGGTCATGTTTGAAGCTGCCAGATGGGGAAAACAAAGGGAGGAACTTCCACTTTTCACTATTTGGAGAACAAATGTTCTACTACATAAAGATACAGAGACATAAAGAGGTGGTCCGTCTCGCGCAGATGTCCCCCTCGCGCAGTGGTCCCCATGGCGCAGTGGTCCCCTCGCGCAGTGGCCCCTGCGTGCAGTGGTCCCCCCGTGGCAGTGGTCCCCATGGCGCAGTGGTCCCTCTTGCGCACTGGTCCTCTCATGCAGTGGTCCTCTTCTCGCACAGTGGTCCCCCTCGCGCAGCTGGTCCCTCTCGTGCAGTGGTCCCCCTCAGCCGCAGTGGTCCCTGTCGTGCAGTGGTCCCCCTCGCGCAGTGGTCCCCCCGTGCAGTGGTCCCCACCGTGCAGTGGTCCCTCTCCGCGCAAGGTGGTCCCTCTCGGTGCAGTGTCCCCTCGCGGGCAGTGGTCCTCGCGCAGTGGTCCCTCCCGCGCAGTGTCCTCTCGGCAAGTGTCCCCCCTCGTGCATGGTCGCCCCTCGCGCAGTGGTCCCTGTCGTGCAGGTGGTCCTCTCGTGGCAGTGGTCCCCTCGCGCAGTGGTCCCCCGCAACAGTGGTCCCTCGTGCAGTGGTCCCCTCCGGCGCGAGAGGGACTTGACCAAAAATGTAAATACTTTGTCGGAATGTAAATAAAAATACAATACTTTGTCTGAGTTCATTAATGTAGGTAAATTCCCTTTTTAACTAATAAGCTCCAAATTCATTCATTGCCAACATGAATGGGTAAATAAAATACGAATCTGACAAAGTTTGAGGAAATAAACTCGGCATGACATTTTCTTCACTGTAAAAATAAAATTCTGAAATGTTAGACAATTTTAAAATGTACATTAAAAATGTGGACAGGAAGTTAGAGAAAGCATCTTCCATGGACACAGAATGCCTGATACGGCCAGGCTTCCATCTGAGAATATAATAATTAATCTGAGATTAATGACATCATTCCAGAAACGTGGTCGTAAGCCTACTATAAATACAAAAGGGATCTCTGGAATTGCCCATAAATGGTCCATGTTTGAAGCTGCCAGATGGGGGAAACAAGGGAGGAACTTCACTTGTTCACTATTTTGAACAAATGTTCTACTACATAAGATAACAGAGACATAAAGACGGTGGTCCTCTCGCGCAGTTGGTCCCCTAGTGCAGTGGTCGCCCCTAGTGCAAGTGGTCCCCATCGGCGCAGTGGTCCCCTCGCGCAGTGGTCCCCCCTCGTGCAAGTGGTCCCTCGTGCAGTGGTCCCTCTCATGCAGTGGTCCTCCTAGCGCAGTGGTTCCCTCTGCAGTGCCCCCTCGCGCAGTGGTCCCTGTCGTGCAGTGGTCCCCTGCGCAGTGGTCCCTGTCGTGCAGTTGGTCCCCCTGCGCAGGTGCCCCTCGCTCATGTGGTCCCTGTCGTGCAGTGGTCCCCTCGCGCGCTGGTCCCTCTCAGCAGTGGTCCCCCTAGCGTGCAGGGTCCCCTCTTCATCGCTTAGTGGTCCCCCTCGTGCAGTGGTCCCTCTCGCTCAGTGGTCCCCTCGTGCAGTGGTCCCCTCCGTGCAGTGGTCCCTCTGACGCAGTGGTCCCCCCGTGGCAGTGGTCCCTCTCGCGCAGTGGTCCCCCTCAGTGCAGTGGTCCCCCTCAGCGCATGAGTGGTCCCACCTACGCGCAGTGGTCCCCCCGTGCAAGTGGTCCCCCGCCCTCCGCAGTGGTCCTGTGGCGCAGTGGTCCCCTCGCGCAGTGGGTCCCTCGCTAGATGGTCCCCTGGTCGTGCAGTGGGTCCCCCTCGTTGCAGTGGTCCCTCTTGAGCAGTGGGTTCGCCTCTATGCAGTGGTCCTGTTCGTGCCAGTGGTCCCTTGCGCAGTGGTCCCCCCTCGGTGCAGTGGTCCCCGCACGCAGTGGTCCCTGTCGTGCAGTGGGTCCCCTCGTGCAGTGTTCCCAGCCTCTGCGGGCAGTGGTCCTGTCGTGCAGTGGTTCCCCCTCGTGGCAGTGGTTTCACCCTCTTGCAGTGGTACCCTCTCATGCAGTGGTCCCCGTCGCGCAGTGGGTACTCTCGCGTAGTGGTCCCTATCTTAGCAGTGGTCCCGCGTTCTTGCGCAGTGGTCCCTCGTGCAGTGGTTCCTCTCATGCAGTGGTCCGCTCGCAGGTGGTCCCCTCGCGCAGTGGTCCCTCTCGGCGCAGTGTCCTCTCGCCAAGTGGTCCCCTTGCGAGTGGTCCCCTCGTTGCAGTGGTTGTTCCTCGTGGCAGTGGTCCCTCTCGCGCAGTGGGTCCCTCTTGTTGCAGTGGTCCCGCCTCGTGTGCAGTGGTCCCTCCTTCACGCAGTGTCCCTCTCATGCAGTTGGTCCCTCTCGCGCAGTGGTCCCCCCGTGCAGTGGTCCCTCTAGCGCAGTTGTCCCTCTCGCTGCAGGGTTCCCCTCGTTGCCAGTGGTCCCTCTCGCGCAGTGGTCCCTCTCAATTGCAGTGGTCCTCTCGCGCCAGTGGTCCCTCTCGTGCAGTGGTCCCCCTCGCGCAGTGTCCCCCTCGTGCATGTCCCTTCTAGCGCAGTGGTGCCTCTCGTGCAGTGCGTCCCCCTCGCGCAGTGGTCCCCCTCGTGCAGTGGTCCCTCTCGCTTAGTGGTCCCCTCGTGCAGTGGATCCCCCTCGTGCAGAATGGTCCCCTCGTGCAGTGGTTCCCCGGCGTTGCAGTAGGTCCACTCCTCGCGCAGTGGTCCCCCTCGCGCAGGTGGTCCCCCCTCGTAGCAGTGTCCATCTATCGCAGTGGTCCCTGTCGTGCAGTGGTCCCCTCGCCGCAGTTGTCACCCCTCAGTGCAGTGGTCCCTCTCACTTAGTGTCGCCCCTCGTGCAGTTGGTCCCCTCGCGCAGTGGTCCCCCTAATCGCGCATGGAATCCCCCTACGTGCATGTCCCTCGCGCGCAAGTATCCCCCCTCGTGCAGGCTGCAGTGGTCCCCTCTCATCGGCGTGCAGTGTCCCCTTGCGCAGCTGCAGTGGTCCCTCTCGCGCAGTGGGTCATCCTCGCTCAGTGGTCCTCCTCGCGCAGCTGCCAGTGTCCCATACCTCACCAGAAGTAGGTCCCCCCCGGCAGTGATCCTCTGCGCAGATGGTCCCCATCAGTAGCAGTTGGTCCCATCCTAGCGCCAGTGGCTCCACTCTCGTCAGTGGATCCCCTCGCGCGTGCGTACCCCATCGTGCAAGTAGGTCCCCTCACGCAGTGGATCCCTGATCGATGCAGTGTCACCTCGTGCAGTGCCCTCTGAGCAGTAGGTCCCTCTCATGCAAGTTGGAATCCCCCTAACGCCCATTGGTCCTGTCGTGCAGTGGTCCCATCTCGATGCAGTGGTCCTGTCGATGCAGTGGTCCTTCATCGACGCAGACTGCGTCCCCCATCCGCGCAGTGGTACACACTCTCGCGCATGGTCCCTGATCGTGAAGCTGAGATCCTCTACGTGCAGTGGTCAGCCCCTCACGCGCAAGTGGTCCCTCATCGCGCAGTGCGTCCCCCATCGATGCAGTAGGTCCCCCGACGCAGTAGTCCCTGTCGTGCAGTGTCCCTCATCGTGCAGTGAGTCCCCCTCGCGCAAGTGTACACATCTCAGCGCATGGTCCCACTCTGACAGTGGGTCCCCTCGCGCAGATGGTCACAATGCGATGCAGATGGGTCCCTCTCAGTGCAGTGGATCCATCTCAGCGCATTGGGATCACCCCTGCTTAGCAGTGGTCCCCCTCGCACAGTGGTACACACCTTCGCTAGCAGTTCCCTCTCGCGCGAGAGGACTGACAGATGTTAACATACTTTAGTCCGGAATGTAATAAGAATACAATACTTTGTCTGAAGAATTCATTAAATGTAGAGTGTAATTAAACCCTTTTAACTAAAGCTCAATCATCTATTGCCAACATATGGATAAAAATAATACAAGTCTGAACAAAGGTTTTGAGGAAATAACTCGGCATGAACATTTCTATCACTTAAAAAATAAATTCTGAAATGTTAGACAATTTTAATGACCAATAAAATGTGACGAAAGCAGAAAGACAATCTTCCATGGACACAGAATGCCTGATACTGGCCAGACTCATCTCGAGATTATTAATATTTAAATCTATCTGAGGATATATGACATCAATTTCCAGAACGTGGTCGTACCATAAACCAAAAGATCCTGAATGCCACATGAACAGTGTCATCATTTGAAGCCTGCCAGCATGGGAAAACAAAGAGAACTTACCCACTTTCACTATTGAACAAATGTTCATTACTACATCAAGATACAGAGGACATAAACGAGTGGTCCTCTCGCGCCAGTGTCCCCCTCGCGCAGTGCGTCACATGGCAGCATTGTGGTCCCCCTTCCGCACGTGGTACCCCTCGTCGCAGATGGTGCCCCCGTGCACGTCGGTCCCCCATGGCGCAGTGGGTCCCTCTTGCGCACTAGTCCCTCTCATGCAGTAGGTCCCTCTCGCTCAGCTGGTCCCCCTCCGCGCAATGGTACCCCTCGCGCAGTGTTCCCTCCACAGTGCGTCCCCTCGCGCAGTGGCCCCCTCGCGCAAGTGGGTCCTCTCGTGCAGTGGTCCCCCGTCGCGCGACGTGGTCCCTGTCGTGCAGTGTCCCCCCTCGCGCGTCAGGGGTCCCCGATGCATGGACCCCCTCGTGCCAGTGGTCCTCTCGCGCAGTGTCCCTCTCGTGCAGCTTGGCCCCCTCGCGCAGTGCGTCCCTCGCGCAGTGGTCCCTCTCGCGCCAGTGTTCCCTTCGCGCAGTGGGTCCCCCTCTGCAGTGGTCCCCTCGCGCATCGGTCCCTGTCGTGGCCAGTGGTCCCTCTCGTGGCAGTGGTCCCCCTCGCTCAGTGGTCCCCTCGCACAGATGTCCCTCGTGCAGTGGTCCCCCTCGCGCGAGCAGCACTTGACCAAAAGAATGAAAACTTCTGTCGCGAATTAACTAAGATACAACACTACTTTGTTGAGTTCATTAATGTAGGCTGTTTAAACACCCTTTTACACTAAAGCCTCAAATTCACTTCTTGCCAAATATGCTCAAAATCAATCACCCAAGTCTGAACAAACGTGTGAGGAAATTAAACTCGCATGACATTTTCTTCATCTTAAAAATAAATTCTGAATGTCAGACAATTTAAATTAACATTCAACCATGTGGACACGGAAGTAGAAGCTCTTCCTATGGACCACAGAATCGCCTGATACGCGGCCAGGCTCCACCTGAGATTACTTAAAATTATCTGAGATTTACTGACATCAATTTCCAGAACGTGGTCGTAACTATAATAACAAAGGACTCTGGAAGCCCATAAATGGTCATTCGTTTGAACGCTGCCAATGGGGAAAACAACAGGAGAACTCCCACTTTTCAACGATTTGAAAAATGTGTCTAACATAACGCGATACAACATAAAGAGGTGGTCTCCGCTCGGCAGTGGTCCCCCGCGCGAGTGTCCCTCGTCGCCTCAGTGGTCACCTCGCGCAGTGGTCCCCCTCGCGGAGGGTCCCGTGTCGTGCAGTGTCGCCTCTCGCGAGTGGTCCCTGTCGTGCACGTGGTTCCCTTCTCGTGCCAGTTGGGCCCCTCGCGCAAGTGGTCCCGTCTCGTTGCAGTGGTCCCCCTCGCACAGGGTCCCCCTCGCGCAGTGCGTTCCCCCTCGCGCGCAGTGTGTCCCTCTCGCGCAGTGGTCCCCCTCGTTGCAGTGGTCCCTCTCGCGCAGTGGTCCCCCTCGTGCAGTGGTCCCTCTAGCGCAGGTCCCCCTCGCGCAGTGGTCCCCCTCGTGCGAAGTGGGTCCCTCTTGCGCAGTGGTCCCCCTGTGCAGTGGTCCCTTCTAGCGCAGTGTCCCTGTCCGTGCAGTGGTTCCCCCTCGCGCAGTGGTCCCTGTCGTGCAGTGGTCCCCTCGCGCAGTGGTCCCCCTCGCTCATGGTCCCTGTCGTGCATGGTCCCCTCCGCGCTGGTCCCTCTCACGCAGTGCCCTCGTGCAGTGGTCCCTCTCGGCTTAGTGTCCCCTCGTGCCAGTGGTCCCTCTCGCTCAGTGGTCCCCTCGATGCAGTGGTCCCCCTTCGTTTGCAGTGTCCCTCTGACGCAGGGTCCCCCCCCGTGCAGTGGTCCCTCTCGCGGCAGTGGTCCCCCTCTCAGTGGTCCCCTCGCGCAGTGCGTCCCTCGCCAGTGGTCCCCCTCGTGCAGGTGGTCCCCCTCACGCATTGGTCCCTGTCGCGCAGTGGTCCCTCGCGCAGTGGTCCCCCTCGCTCAGTGTCCCTGTCGCGCAGTTGGGTCCCCCTCGTGCAGTGGTCCCTCTGACAGTGGTTCCCTCTCATGCAGTGGTCCCTGTCGTGCAGTGGTCCCTCTCGTGCAGTGGTCCCTCTCGCGCAGTTTGCAGTGTACCCTCGTGCAGTGGTCCCCCTCGCGCAGTGGTCCTCTCTTGCAGTGTCCCCTTGCCGCAGTGGTCCCCCTCGCTTGCAGTGGGGTTCCCCCCTCGTGCAGTGGTCCCCCTCGTGCAGTGGTCCCCTTGCCGAGTGGTCCCCTCGTGCAGTGGTCCCCCTCGCGCAGTGGTCCCTTGTCGTCAGTGGTCCCCTCGATGCAGTGGTCCCCCTCGCGCAGTCGGTCCCTGTCGTGCAGTGGTCCCCCTCGTGCAGTGGTCCCCCTCGTGCAGTGTCCCTCTCACGCCAGTGGTCCCTCTCATGCAGTGGTCCCTCTGCGCAGTGGCTCCCCTCGTGCAGTGGTTCCCTCTAGCGCAGTGGTCCCTTCATGCAGTGTCCCCCTCGCGCAGTGTCCCACCCTCGCGCAGTGGCCCTCTCGCGCAGTGGTCCCTCTCGCGCAGTTGCCCCCTTGCGCAGTGTCCCCCTCGTGCAGTGGTCCCCCTCGGCGGTGTCCCTTCTCGCGCAGTGCCCTTCTTGTGCAGTGGTCCCCCTCGTGCAGTGTCGCCTCTCACGCAGTTGGTCCCTCTCATGCAGTGGTTCCTCCTCGCGCAGCCTGCAGTGGTCCCCCTCGCGCAGTGGTCTCCTCGCTCAGTGGTCTCCTCGAACAGCCTGCAGTGGTCCCCCTTCGCGCAGCTGCAGTGTCCCCATCGCGCAGCTGCAGTGGTCCCTCTCGCTTGTGGTCCCCTCGTGCAGTGGTCCCGTCTAGCGCAGTGTCCCTCTCGTGCAGTGGTCCCCTCGCGCAGTGGTCCCCCCTCGTGGCAGTGGTCCCTCTCGCTTAGTGGTCACCCTCGCTCAGTGCGTCCCCTCGTGCAGTGGTCCCCTCGTGCAGTGGCCCTCCGCGCAAGTGTTCCCCCTCGTGCAGTGGTCCCGTCTAGCGCAGTGTCCCTTGTCGTGCCAGTGTCCCCCTCGCGCAGTGGTCCCCCGCGTTTGCAAGTGGTCCCTCTCGCTTAGTGGTCCCCCTCGTTGCAGGGGTCCCCCTCGTGCATGGTCCCCCTCGCGCGGTGGTCCCTCTGCGCGCAGTGGTCCCCCTCGCGCAGTGGTCCCCTCGTGCAGTTGTCCCTTCGCACAGTGGTCCCCCTCGCGCAGCTGCAGTGGTTCCCCATCGCGCCAGCTATAGTGGTCTCCCTCGCACAGTGGTCCCCCTCGCGTGGCAGGGCCCCTCGTAAGTGTGGTCCCTCTCACGCATGGTCCCCCCCGTGCAGTGGTCCCTCTCGCGGCAGTGGGCCCCTCGTGCAGTGTTCCCTCTAGCGCAGTGCGTCCTGTTCCTTTTTTTTTCACTCTCGTGCAGTGCGTCCCCCCGCGCAGTGGTCCCCCTCGTGCAGTGGTCCCCCTCACGCAGTGGTCCCTGTCGTGCAGTGGTCCCCCTCGTGCAGTGGTCCCTCTGAGCAGTGGTCCCTCTCATGCATTGGTCCCCCTCACGCATGGTCCCTGTCGTGCAGTGGTCCTTCTCGTGGCAGTGCCCTGTCCGTGCAGTGGTCCCTCTCGCGCCAGTGGTCCCCTCGCGCAGTGGTCCCTCTCGCGCAGTTGGTCCCTGTCGTGCCAGTTGGGCCTCTCGTGCATTGGTCCCCCCTCGCGCAGTGTCCCTCTCGCGCAGTGGTCCCCCTTTTTTCATGCAGTGTCCCCCTCGCGCAGTGGTCCCTGTCGTGCAGTGGTCCTCTCTCGTGCAGTGGTTCCCCCTCGCGCAGTGTCCCTCTTCGCGCAGTGTCCCCCTCGTGCAGTGGTCCCCCTCGCCCGCAGTGGTCCCTGTCGTGCAGTGTCCCCTCTCTCGCTGCAGTGGCCCTTCTTCGCGCATTGGTCCCCTCGTTGCAGTGGTCCCCCTCGCACAGTGCGTCCCCTTCGTTGCAGTGCGTCGCCTCTCGCGCGAGAGGGACGGGACAAAGAATGTAAATAGCTTTGTCGGAATGTAAATAAAGAATACAAATACTTTGTCTGAGTTCATTAATTAGGTGTTTAAACCCTTTTAACTAAAAGCTTCAAAATTCATTCATTGCCAAACATATGGTTAAAATTTAAATACAGTCTGAACAAAGTTTGAGGAAATAAACTCGGCATGACATTTTCTTCACTTTAAAAATAAATTCTGATGTTAGACAAGTTTAAATGTACCATTAAAATGTGGACAGAAGAGAAGCATCTTCCGATGGACACAGATGCCCTGATCGCCAGCTCCATCTGAGGATTATTAATATAATTAATAATTAATCTAGATTATGACATCAATTTCACAAACGTGGTCGTACCATAAATACAAAAGGGATCTCGGAATTGCCCTGAGTATGTGTCATGTTTGAAGCTGCCAGATGGGAAAACAAAGGGAGAACTTCCACTTTTCACTATTTGAACAAATGTTCTACTACATAAAGATAAGAGAATAAAAAAAAAGAGGTGTCCCTCTCGCCAGTGGTCCCCTCGCGCAGTGGTCCCCATGCGCAGTGGTCCCCCTCGCGCAGTGGTTCCCTCTGCAGTGGTCCCCCCGTGCAGTGGTCCCCCTCGTGCAGTGTCCCATGGCGCAGTGTCCCCCTCGCGCAGTGGTCGCCCTCGTGCAGTGGTCCCCCCGTGCAGTGGTCCCATGGCCGCAGTGGTCCCTTCGTTGGCACTCGGTCCCTCTCATGCAGTGGTCCCTCTCGCGCGTGGTCCCCCTCGCGCAGTGGTCCCCCTCGCGCAGTGGTTGCCCTCTCGCCCAACAGTGGTCCCCCTCGCGTGGTCCCTCTGATCAGTGGTCCCTCTCATGCAGTGGTCCCTGTCGTTGCAGGTTGGTCCCCCTCGGCGCAGTGGTCCCCTTCGCGCAGTGGTCCTCGCGCAGTGGTTCCCCCTCGCGCAGTGCGTCCCCCTCCGCAAGTTGGTCCCTCTCGGGCAGATGGTTCCCTCTCACGCAGTGCGTCCCCCTTCATGCATGTCCCCTCTAGCGCATCGCCTTTGTGGTCCCTTCTCGCGCAGTGGTCCCTCTAGCGCAGTTCCCTCTCGTGCAGTTGGTCCCTCTCGTGCAGTTGGTCCCCCTCGCGCAGTGTCCCCCTCGCGCAGTGGTCCCCCTCGTGCAGTGTTCCCGCTCGCGCAGTGGTCCCCCTCGTGCAGTGGGTCCTCGTGTGCGAGTTGGGTTCCCTGTCGTGCAGTGGTCCCCCTCGCCAGTGGTGGCCCCCTCGTGCAGTGGTCCCCTCGTGCAGTGGTCCGCCTCGCCGGCGTGGGTCCCTGTCGTGCAGTGTCCCCCTCGCGCATGGTCCCCCTCGCACGTGGTCCCCCTCGCGCAGTGCTCCCCCGTGCAGTGTCCCTCTCGCGCAGGGTCCCCCTCGCGCAGTGGTCCCCCTCGTGCAGTGGTCCCTCTCGTGCAGTGGTCCCCATCGCCGCAGTGTCCCTCCGCGCAGTGTCCCTCGTCGCCGGCAGTGGTCCCCCTCGTGTGCAGTGGTCCCTCGTTGCAGTTGGTCCCTGTCGTGCAGTGGTTCCCCCTTGCGCAGTGGTCCCCCTCGTGCAGTGGTCCCTCTCGTGCAGTGCGTCCCCTCGCGCAGTGGTCCCCCTCGTGCAGTGTCCTCGTCGTGCAGTGGTCCCCCTCGCGCAGGTGGTCCTGGTCGTGCAGTGTCCCCCTCGCGCAGTGGTCCCCCTCGCACAGTGGCCCCTCGCCAGTGGTTCCCCGTGCAGTGGTCCCTCTCGCGCTCAGTGGTCCCCCTCGCCAAGGTCCCCCTCGCGCAGTGGTCCCCCTCGTGCAGTGGTCCCTCTCGTGCAGTGGTCCCCCTCGCGCAGTGGTCCCTTCGTTCAGTGGTCCCCTGGCGCAGTGGTCCCCCTCGCACAGTGGTTCCCCCTCGCGCAGTGGTCCCCCGTGCAGTGGTCCCTCTCGCCGCAGTGGTCCCCCTCGCGCAGTGGTCCCCCTCGCGCAGTGGTCCCCTCGTCAGTTGGTCCCTCTCCGTGCCGTGGTCCCCCTCGCGCAGTGGTCCCTCTCGCGCATGGTGTCCCCTCGGCAGTGGTCCCCCTCGCGCAGTGGTCCGCCTTTCGTGCAGTGGTCCCTCTCGCGCAGAGGACTGCAAGAATGTAATACTTTGTCGGAAGGTAAATAAAGATACAAATACTTCTGAGTTCATTAATGTAGGTGTTTTAAAGCCCTTTTAACTAAAAGCTCAAATTCATCATTGCCAACATATGGTAAAATAAAATCAAGTCTGAACAAATTGCAGGAAATAAATCGGCACTTGACATTTTCTTCACTTTAAATAAAATTCTGAATGTTAACAATTTTAAATGTACATTAAAATGTGACAGGAAGTAGAAAATTTCTTCCATGGACCACAGAATGGCCTGATACGGTCCAGACTCCATCTGAGTTATTAATAATTAATAATTAATCTGAGATTATTACATCAATTTCCAGAACGTGGACTCTAACCTATAAATCAAAAGGGATCTCTGGAATTTGCCCATAATGGTCATGTTTGAGCTGCCAATGGGAAACAAAGGAGGAACTCCACTTTTTCACTATTTGAACAAGCATGTTCTACTAACATAAAGTACAGACTAAAGAGGTCTGTCCCTCTCGCGCCAGTGGTCCCCTCGCGCAGTGGTTCCCCTCGCGCAGTGTCCCTGTCGTGCGTGGTCCCTCTCGTGCAGTTGTCCCCTCCCGCCAGTTGGTCCCTCTTCGCCGCAGTGGTCCCCCTCATGCCAGTGGTCCCCCTCGCCGCAGTGGTCCCTGTCGATGCAAGTGGTCCCCATGCGCAGTTGGTCCCCCTTCGTGCCAGTGGTCCCCTCGTGCAGTGGGTCCCCTCGCTGCAGTGTCCCTCTCGCGCAGTGGTCCCTCTCATGCAGTGGTCCCTCTCGCGCAGTGTCCCCCTCGTGCAGTGGTCCCTTAGCGCAGTGGCCTCTCGCTGCAGTGGTCCCCTCGGCAGTGTCCCTCTCGCGCAGTGGTCCCTCTCATGCAGTGTCCCTCTCACGCAGTGGTCCCTCTCGTGCATTGGTCCCCCTCGCGCAGTGGTCCCCCTCGCGCAGTGGTCCCTCTCGCCTTAGTGGTTCCCCCTCGTGCAGTGGTCCCTCTACCGCAGTGGTCCCCTCCGTTGCAGTTGTCCCCTCGCGCAGTGAGTCCCCCTCGTGCAGTGGTCCCTCTCGCTTAGTGGTCCCCCTCGTGCAGTGCGTCCCTCGTTGCAGTGGTCCCCTCGTTCAGTGGTCCCTCTCGCGCAGTGGTCCCCCCGTGCAGTGGTCCCTCTAGCGCAGTCGTCCCTTCGTGGCAGTGGTCCCCTCGCGCAAGTTCCCCCTCGTGCGAGTGGTCCCCCTCGTGCAAGTGGTCCCCCTTTCTCATGCAAGTGGTCCCTTGCGTGCAGTAGGTCCCTCTCGTGCAGTGTCCCCCTCGCGCAGTGGTTCCCCCTCGCACAGTGGTACCCCTCGTGCATCCGTCCTCGTCGCGCAGTTGCAGTGTCCCCCTCGTGCACGTGGTCCCCCTCGCGCAGTGGCCCTCTTATGCAGTTGTCCCCTCGCGCAGTGGTCCCCTCGCGCGTGGTCCCTCTCTTGCAGTGTCCCCCTTGCGCAGTTGTCCCCTCGTGCAAGTGGTCCCCCTCGTGCAGTTGTTGGTCCCCTCGTGCAGTGGTCCCCTGCGCAGTGGTGCCCCCTCGTGCAGTGGCCCCCTCGCGCAGTGTCCCTGTCGATGCAGTGGTCCCCTCGTGCAGTGGTCCCTCTCATGCAGTGTCCCCCTCGCGCAGTGGTCCCCTCGCGCAGTGGTCCCTTCGCGTAGTGCTCCTCTCTTGCAGTGGTCCCCTTGCGCCAAGTAGTCCCCCTCGTGCAGTGGTCCCTCTCAGCGCAGCTGCAGTGGTCCCCTCTCGCGCAGCTCAGGTGGTCCCTCTCGTGCAGTGTCACCCAATCGCGCAGCTGCAGTGGTCCCTCTTCGCGCAGGTGGTCCCCCTTGCGGCAGTGGTCCCCCTCGTGGCAGTGGTCCCCCTCGTGCAGTTGGTTCCCTCATCGCGCAGTGGTCCCTCTCATAGCAGTGTCCCTTCTCGCGCAGTGGTCCCCCCTTCGTGCAGTGGTCCCTCTAAGCGCAGTGTCCCTCTCGTGCAGTGTCCCCCTCGTGCAGTGGCCCTCTCCGCAGTGGTCCCTCTCATCAGTTGTTTCCCTCTCACGCAGTGGTCCCTCTCGTGCAGTGGTCCCCTCGCGCAGTGGTCCCCTGCGTGCAGTGGTCCCTGGTCTGCTTAGTTGGTCCCCCTCGTGCAAGTGGTCCCTCTAGCGCAGTGGTCCCTCTCGCTTAGTGGTCCCCCTCGCGCCAGTGTCCCCTTTCGTGCAGTGGTCCCTCTCGCTTAGTGGTCCCCCTCGTGCCAGTGGTCCCCCTCGTGCAGTGGTCCCCCTCGTGCAGTGGTCCCTCCGCGCATGTCCCCATCTGCAGTGGTCCCTCTAGCGCAGTGGTCCCTTCGTGCAGGGTCCCCCTCGCGCAGTGGTCCCCTCGTGGCAGTGGTCCCCCTCGTGCAGTGTCCCTCTCGCAGTGGTCCCCCTCGGCTGGCCCCCTGCAGTGGTCCCCCTCGTGCAGTGTGTCCCCTCGTGCAGTGGTCCCTCGGCAGTGTCCTCTCTTGCAGTGGTCCCCCTTGCGCAGTGGTCCCCCCTCGTGCAGTGTCCCCCTCGTGCAGTGGTCCCCCTCGTGCAGTGGTCCCCCTCGCGCAGTGGTCCCTCTCTGTGCAGTGGTCCCCCTTCGCGCAGTGGTCCCCTCGTGCAGTGGTCCCCTCGTGCAGTGGTCCCCCTCGTGCAGTGGTCCCCCTTGCGCAGTGGTCCCCCTCGTGCAGTGGTCCCCCTCGCGCAGTGGTCCCTGTCGTGCAGTGGTCCCCCTCGTGCAGTGGTCCCTCTCATGCAGTGGTCCCCCTCGCGCAGTGTCCCCCTCGCGCAGTGGTCCCTCTCGCGTAGTGGTCCCTCTCTTGCAGTGGTCCCCCTTGCGCAGTGGTCCCCTCGTGCAGTGGTCCCTCTCATGCCAGTGGTCCCCCTCGCGCAGTGGTCCCCTCGCGCAGTGGTCCCTCTCCGCAGTCCCTCTCGCGCAGTGGTCCCCCTTGCGCAGTGGTCCCCCTCGTGCAGTGGTCCCCCTCGTGCAGTGGTCCCTCTCATGCAGTGGTCCCTCTCGCGCAGTGTCCCCCTCGTGCAGTGGTCCCTCTAGCGCAGTGGTCCCTCTCGTGCAGTGGTCCCCCTCGTGCAGTGGTCCCTCTCGCGCAGTGTCCCTCTCATGCAGTGGTCCCTCTCACGCAGTGGTCCCTCTCGTGCAGTGGTCCCCCTCGCGCAGTGGTCCCCTCGTGCAGTGGTCCCTCTCGCTTAGTGGTCCCCCTCGTGCAGTGGTCCCTCTAGCGCAGTGGTCCCTCTCGTGCAGTGGTCCCCTCGCGCAGTGGTCCCCCTCGTGCAGTGGTCCCTCTCGCTTAGTGGTCCCCTCGTGCAGTGGTCCCCCTCGTGCAGTGGTCCCCCTCGTGCAGTGGTCCCTCTCGCGCAGTGGTCCCCCTCGTGCAGTGGTCCTCTAGCGCAGTGGTCCCTGTCGTGCAGTGTCCCCTCGCGCAGTGGTCCCCCTCGTGCAGTGGTCCCCCTCGTGCAGTGGTCCCCCTCGCGCGGTGGTCCCTCTCGCGCAGTGGTCCCCCTCGCGCAGTGGTCCCCCTCGTGCAGTGGTCCCTCTTGAGCAGTGGTCCCCCTCGCGCAGTGGTCCCTCTCGTGCAGTGGTCCCCCTCGCGCAGTGGTCCTGTCGTGCAGTGGTCCCTCTCGTGCAGTGGTCCCTGTCGTGCAGTGTCCCTGTCGTGGTCCGTGTATAAAGTATAATTCATTTTTCGTTTCCACGTTTCAGAATGAAAGTGTTCGTGCATATTTCCTTTTATCGATTTTCAAATTAAAATCCAAAACAAATTAACCAAAACACAACGTTTCTCATTTTTGGTAATGAAACGAAATCAGTCCAAATGGCTTGAATTTGGATTTTGTATATGATGCATACAACGAAAAATGGCATTTTAAATTACTAACGAAGCCTTATTTGATTTTGTTATATTGTTTTATTTGTTTGTGGTCAACCGGAAGCTGAGTTGACTGTACGTCGCATATTATGGTCCGTCTTGACACACCTGAAGAACGTGTCTTTCATTAGCCTATTCTGAGCGAGACTTACTTGGCCCGCACACATTTTACTCACTTTTCAGGAGTTCGCGCTCAGTGCTGCTTTTATGTTTAACTGGGATTTCACTTACAGATACGCACGAGGCAGAGACAGCCCACCTGCATTAGCAGGTGAGCCACAGCCCACTAGATGGTGCACTGGAATTTGCGGTCACGGTGACACGCTGTTGAACTAAATAACTCTACTCATTAAATACATAGTGGATTAACTTGAACTGAATTACAGGTATTCACTTCATATGTGCTTGTTTTTCTTTAGCTGACATGTCATTGATCTGTTTAATACCCAACGATGGCATCAGGTGAAGAGAAAACCCATCATATGATATATCTTTGATGCCTCATCAATGTCTCACAAGAGTATGTGTGTAGAAACATGGCTGGCAAAAAAAACTCATCATTATGTAATAAATTGCTTTATTAAAACACTTGTAGGTAAACATATAACAGTGCTACACCTCTCACTTGGCACTGAGGCCATTGTGGAACATTATGTGATATAACCAACCTTTTGTGAACCAACAGCTCTATGCTTATGGTGTTTCCATCATCAAACAAAAAAAACATCACTAAAGTAAACTCTACATTTGGGAACACAGTTCAATTAGATGTAAGAGAGCGTTTTCAAATGGCCTTGGGTTGTTGTTCACTATATTGTCAAAGATCAATTCAATATCACCAAATGTTTCCACAAATCTGCTCCTTATCTGGTCTCTTTCCTGATCTGAATCAAATGGATCTGTACCAAAGACCGATGTTCTTGTCAAGGATGATCCATTTTCCAGATCATACCAATCTGCTGCTTCTGATGCAACAGGCAGTTGATGTTCATTCAGTTTGACTGGACATCCACCTGAGGCCAAGACATTTGGAATTCCTCGACCTTATGTTTAGAGAAAGACATAAAAAGTTAAATCAAACATGAACTTTACAGTTAATGTTAGAGGTTGTAAACATTTGGTGATTGTATAGTGTTGAAATCAGACTCAGACAAGACATGCATTGACTCCTAAAGGTTAATTGGCCAAGCACACCCTACAACCTCACCACGAAGATGGTGAAGTTGTCATGATTTCTCTAAATATGCATTACATAAAAGTGTTGATCAACAATGGTTTGCACATATAAAAAAGCTATATGTAGTATATTTATCAGTCAGTACTACCCTAAGCAAGGTTCTGTTTATACTGTGGTTTGTACACATACAATAATTCAGCATATAGGAGAAAGAGGACCATAAAGCAGATTGCACACCTGGAACTCTGTGCGCATTCCATGATTCCACAAAGCGATGGATGCCGATGCTTGCTACCTGGCATGCAAGATTTGAGACACAGAACTTGACAGTCTGATCTTCCATATTAATGATTTCCTGATTTGTTAACTCCATTAGGCATGCCTTGATCGGATAATTAACACGATTATTGACCTAGGAAAAAAGCAATGAAAAAACACTACAAGAGAAAAAATAATATATATATATACGTATATATATGTGTATGTATATATGTATGTATACAGACCTCAGGCCAAATTCTCTCTATGCGATGATTCTAAAACATGTTTTATCAAGGTGAGTCATAGAACATAAAGCAAGATTAAAAAATAAAAGGTAAGATGAATTATTACCAGTGTAGATGGTGTCCGGATGCATGCAGGTCGGTCTGTACAGTGTCTGTAATTGGACAGCTTTTCCTGAATGAACTGACTTAGACAAAACTCAGTGCCATGGTCTGACCTGAATTGATCCCACAAGCCATAATTAAGGACTGACTTTCTGCAAAACACATACAAAAAATAAAAATTGTCAATACACATTTATAAAAGCTTTACAATATAAAACGGGTAGCTTAAACACTTTGCACTTACCGGTAAACATCCTCGTAAATTGTCAAATTATTTTTTATTGGCATTGTTGAATATCCTACAATCTTTCCACTGTAGCCATCGACTGCCATCACATGAGTCACCCCAAACATGACCACCTTCTCATTTGATCGATATGCATTTTTTGTCCAAAATAGTCAGCTTTATATGGTGTAGGGTTCAAGTTACGAGCACCCTGGTAAATAAGAACATATTAAGATGAAGAATTCACACAACATAGAGTTGAGCTTGGGTTAAAAATATTTGTTTGTAGTGGCAATACACAAACATAGCAAAAATAAGCACTTCTATTGGTACAAAAGAGAACTTTAAATTTGTGTTGATACATATATGTATGATGGACCCAACTTGTTGTCGTGCAATGTGGAAATCTGGCCGAGTAATTTTTAATGCATTTCCAACTCTCACTTCACTGGCAAATACTCCTTTAGAAGATAAATATCCAGTCATCATTTTCCTCCCGCACATAGGCCCCACCTGTATATAAGATGAGAGACAGTGAGTGAAATTTGTGTAAACTACCCTAAGTGACAGAGCCCTCTAGGCTGACTGATCTTAATTACAACTTTGCCACTAAATAAATCAGAGGGTTTCCTAATAAAATATATTAAATGCAGAAATTGTGGGGAAAAAACAAGAATAAACATTTACACACACTATGACCCTGTACATTAATAATAACAAAAACAAATCACATGGGAAAGATTTTTCGGAAAGAAATGTAACACAATTGTAAAACAGCAATAAATAATACCTGTCTCACTGCATCCTCAACAGCAAATTCAAGTTGATTATCAGAAGTCTTGCCCCATTTGGGATTAGTAAGTCCATGGTGACAGCAAAATTGTTTTAAGTTTGCAACGGACGTGCCTTTTACAATGCCCATGGCTTGTAAAGTTAAAGATATTTCTTCATACGAACTCCCATTTTCTTTCAAATCTTTGATCATTTCAAAGTGCGGGTCCAACGACGAAATACTCATCTTAGCGGCTAAAATTACAATTTGTCTTCTCTTAGTGAATTCCAGCAGGCCGTGCGCTGGAATGCGTAGTGTTGCCCCCTACCGTTTGGTGCGCATTCAATAGTTACAGTAATGTTGCGAAAAGGGAAAGCCGACAAAAAAATAAATAAATAAAGACGAACAGAGGCAATAAATACGAAGGAAAGACCAAACATGTTTATTCATATCTAAGAAGATATAACATTTGTGACTGCCAGGGGGCGATAAAGTAAAAGGTAGGCGGAAGTGACTCTAGTAGTCAGTCTTCGTTTGGCGCCATAGACATCTGTGGCGCGTTGTTATTTGGTTGGTACAGACCAGCTAAGCTAAGCTAAGCTAGAAAGTGGCGTGGTCGTGTGGCGGTGATCAATTAAGGATGGAGACCTACTTTTTATTTAGAGAAAACAAAAGACTTACACTGAAAGAAAATGACATGACAGCTAGCAAAATTGGTAAAATATTTCAGGTAAGTTTTATTTGAAATAATTTAGTTGATTTGTATGCTATTGATTGGTGGGTGACTTTTGTACAGGTTGAACCTGCTAGCTTGTACATATCGGACGACACCAACGTCGCAATATTTCCGTCCAGCGACGGCCTGTTCAGCTCACAGGAATTACACAGTGGAGGCCGTTATGAAGTGCACGGAGACGGTATAAGTCAATGGTCCAGGGAAGCGGCGGAATCGCCTGCGCCCTCTCGCTTCTCTTTTTTCCGTTCACCAACTGCTACAGCAAGTTCATCCGCTGCTACCGCCTCTGCGAGACAAACGGGGAGTAGAAGCTCTCTGAAGATGTTTCAAAGGTCATTAAGCTTTTTTATATTTATGAATTAGTGTTCACTTTGTAAAATTATTATCAGGAACACATAATAGAGAACATATTAAACATTCACTGTTTCCGTGGAAATAGACTAACATGAGCTAAAAGGATAAAACGTGGAGAAAAGAACCATGGAACAACTCTCATTAAAATTGTATCTCCAGTGTTTTACATGTTAACGTCTCAATTGGGTTACTGTAAGAAAGGTAAATAGTTAAATGCTTGAATTAGTATTCACATAAAACCATGTGTACACTACAGTGTGGTTACCAGCAGTGACCCACAGCTAATGAAGTTGGTCCATGGCTCTGTTCTCTACTTTTTATACTAGTTTTAGCTGACGTTTCAAATGTAAAACGTCTAGTGCTGTAAACATGGCTGATATCCATGGTGACAGTGAATTTAAAACATATGTACTTGAAGTCAATTAAAAAATCTTTTACTCTTTCTTCAGGAACATCTACATAGCCGATGTAATTAATGGGAAGCTCGAGACAAACAAAACACTCAATGTTCGCTTTTCGGAGCTTGAGGCGTCTGTGGATGGCATCCAAAATAAAGTGAACCATTCTCTTGAGGAAGGGGACACCTTTATACTTACTGATGGCCAAGGGAAAAAGATAATGGACTCCGAAGGAACAAGAGGTAATATACTTAAAATAAACAGGATCCTTTGCCCTTTGCTGCAACTATGGAAAAGATAAAAGAACTTGTACTGTATTTGTAATTATCTACCTTTGCAGGATCATCATTCTGGAGACAGAATGCCCGCAAAATTTTGCTATGAAGGAGGTGGATTTTCATAACATGCAGGGAGGAAAGAAAAGACGATTGAGGTAATTAATAATTGATTTTAATAAAGAAGCTGTAGAAAATACAGAAAATAACTTATTGTAACCTGTATTTTCCATGCCTTCTGTCACATTTCCTCTTTTCTCTCATCTCCATCTGTTCTCTTGGTACTTTTTATATTTTCAAGTGTTAGAATCTTTCACTTCCACTTTAAATGTATCACTCACTACTTTAAATTTGCTTTAAGTCGACGCGACGATGTTGGCCTTGATGGAGTTATGGAGCAGATCGAAGAAGTTGTCATGGCTGCTCAAGAGCTGCAGCAGGTGTCAACTTCAATACAGAATATTGTTGAGCTCACCAAATCATCCGCGGCCAGTCCAACAACCACACAAGCTGCAGCACTAAAAGGTGCCTTTACTTGTGTCATCTGCAAAGGTAAATATGAGTTGTCAAACGATTTTTTTTGGTGCAATGTTTTTAATCTTAAGCGTAATCTTTTTTTCTTTTTTGTGTGTGTGTGTGTGTGTGTGTAGAATTTCTGGTAGAGCCGTTGACCTCAGCATGCTGCAATATCCTCATTGGGTGCAAATTATGTGTTCAGGAGTGGCAGAACAACTCGGCCTTATGTCCTCACTGCCGAGCCGGAGACTTCGCTGTGAATACTCATAGCATTTATGGACTTGCAGATGCACTGGCTGCACTTAAAGAAATGTTTCAACAGTAAGGATGTTAATGTGGTTGTTTTAACCTCTTAACAGAGTGCATTTTCTCCATATCAGCTTTACCCAAATCTAAACGCAAAAGCGACAAAAACACACGACTAAAGAGCGATGAAAAGCAACAAAAATAGCAAAATCATGAGGGGGGGAAAAAAAGATAAAAAAGACTAAAACACAACAAAAACACTTCCAAAATGGGGAAAAAGAGTGACAAACATGTTGGAATTGTTTATTGTTGGAAAAGCAACAATAACACAACAAAAAAGGTGACAAAAACACATGACTAAAGAGTGATAAAGCAACAAGAAAGCCACGAAAGAGCAACAAAAAGGTGACCAATACAAAAATGCAACACAAGTTTTGTATGTCTTATGCCTCATTCTAAAGCTATCGGCTGCAAGCTCCAGTAAAGAGGCTTTAAGATTTGTGTAAAGCAAAACTGGAGAAAATGTGCTCGATTAAGGTGGGTGGTAAGAGGTTAAAAGGTGTTCTTGGTTACAAAGAATCAATCTTGAGACTTTCTTTTTGATTTTATTTTGATGATGGAAACACCATAAGCATAGAGCTGTTGGTTCACAAAAGGTTGGTTGTATCACATAATGTTCCACAATGGCCTCAGTGCCAAGTGAGAGGTGTAGGACTGTTATGTTTACCTACAAGTGTTTTAATAAAGCAATTTATTACATAATTGTTTTTTGCCAGCCATGTTTTACGCACATACATGAGACATTGATGAGGCATCAAAGATATATCATATGATGGGTTTTCTCTTCACCTGATGCCATCGTTGGGTATTAAACAGATCAAATGACATGTCAGCTAAAGAAAAAACAAGCACATATGAAGTGAATACCTGTAATTCAGTTCAAGTTAATCCACTATGTATTTAATGAGTAGAGTTATTTAGTTCAACAGCGTGTCACCGTGACCGCAAATTCCAGTGCACCATCTAGTGGGCTGTGGCTCAACCTGCTAATGCAGGTGGCTGTCTCTGCCTCGTGCGTATCTGTAAGTGAAATCCCAGTTAAACATAAAAGCAGCACTGAGCGCGAACTCCTGAAAAAGTGAGTAAAATGTGTGCGGGCCAAGTAAGTCTCGCTCAGAATAGGCTAATGAAAAGACACGTTCTTCAGGTGTGTCAAGACGGACCATAATATGCGACGTACAGTCAACTCAGCTTCCGGTTGATCACAAACAAATAAAACAATATAACAAAATCAAATAAGGCTTCGTTAGTAATTTAAAATGCCATTTTTCGTTGTATGCATCATATACAAAAATCCAAATTCAAGCCATTTGGACTGATTTCGTTTCATTACCAAAAATGAGAAACGTTGTGTTTTGGTTAATTTGTTTTGGATTTTAATTTGAAAATCGATAAAAGGAAATATGCACGAACACTTTCATTCTGAAACGTGGAAACGAAAAATGAATTATACTTTATACACGGACCCTCGTCATCTCGTGCAGTGTCCCCCCTCGTGCAGTGGTCCCTCTCGCGCAGTGGTCCCCCTCGTGCAGTGTCCCTCTCGTGCAGTGGTCCCCCTCGTGCAGTGGTCCCTCTCGTGCAGTGGTCCCCTCGTGCAGTGGTCCCTCTCGTGCAGTGGTCCCCTCGTGCAGTGGTCCCTCTCGTGCAGTGGTCCCCTCGCAGTGGTCCCCGCGCAGTGGTCCCTCTCACGCAGTGGTCCCCCCGTGCAGTGGTCCCTCTCGCGCAGTGGTCCCCTCGTGCAGTGGTCCCTCTAGCGCAGTGGTCCCCCTCGTGCAGTGGTCCCTCTCGTGCAGTGGTCCCCCTCGCGCAGTGGTCCTGTCGTGCAGTGGTCCCCCTCGTGCAGTGGTCCCTGTCGTGCAGTGGTCCCCTCACGCAGTGGTCCCCCTCGCGCAGTGGTCCCTCTCGCGCAGTGGTCCCCCTCGCGCAGTGGTCCCTCTCGTGCAGTGGTCCCTCTGAGCAGTGGTCCCTCTCGTGCAGTGGTCCCCCTCGCGCAGTGGTCCCTGTCGTGCAGTGGTCCCCCTCGCGCAGTGGTCCCCTCGCGCAGTGGTCCCTCTCGTGCAGTGGTCCCCTCGCACAGTGGTCCCCCTCCCTCCTCTCCCTCAGCGAGAGGGACTTGACAAAGAATGTAAATACTTTGTCGGAATGTAAATAAAGAATGTAAATACTTCGTCGGAAAATACTTCTGAGTTCATTAATGTAGGTGTTTAAACCCTTTTAACTAAAAGCTCAAATTAATTAATTGCCAACATATGGTAAAATAAAATACAAGTCTGAACAAACTTTGAAGAAACAAACGCAACATTTTCTTCACTTAAAAATAAATTCTGAATGTTAGACAATTTTAAATGTACATTAAAATGTGGACAGGAAGTAGAAAGCATCTTCCATGGACACAGAATGCCTGATACGGCCAGACTCCATCTGAGATTATTAATAATTAATAATTAATCTAAGATTATGACATCAAGTTCCAGAACGTGGTCGTAACCTATAGATACAGAAGGGATCTCTGGAATTGCCCATAAATGGTCATGTTTGAATCTGCCAGATGGGGAAAACAAAGGGAGGAGGAACTTCCATTTTTCACTATTTGAACAAATGTTCTACTACATAAAGATACAGAGACATAAAGAGGTGGTCCCTCTCATGCAGTGGTCCCTCTCGCGCAGTGGTCCCCCTCGTGCAGTGGTCCCTCTCGGGCAGTGGTCCCTGTCGTGCAGTGGTCCCCCTCGTGCAGTGGTCCCTGTCGTGCAGTGGTCCCCCTCGTGCAGTGGTCCCTCTCGGGCAGTGGTCCCTCTCGTGCAGTGGTCCCCCTCGCGCAGTGGTCCCTGTCGTGCAGTGGTCCCCCTCGTGCAGTGGTCCCCCTCGCGCAGTGGTCCCTCTCGCGCAGTGGTCCCTCTCATGCAGTGGTCCCTCTTGCGCAGTGGTCCCTCTCATGCAGTGGTCCCCCTCGCGCAGTGGTCCCTCTCGCGCAGTGGTCCCTCTCATGCAGTGGTCCCCCTCGCGCAGTGGTCCCTGTCGTGCAGTGGTCCCTCTCGTGCAGTGGTCCCTGTCGTGCAGTGGTCCCTCTCGTGCAGTGGTCCCTGTCGTGCAGTGGTCCCTCTCGTGCAGTGGTCCCTCTCGTCCAGTGGTCCCCCTCGTGCAGCTGTGCGAGAGGGACCATTTATGCTGACAGCTTGACAAACAATACAAATACTTTGTCTGAGTTTATTAATGTAGGTGTTTAAACCCTTTTAACTAAAAGCTCAAATTAATTCATTGCCAACATATGGTAAAATAAAATACAAGTCTGAACAAACTTTTAGGAAACAAACTCGTCATGACATTTTCTTCAGTTTAAAAAAAATATATATTTCTAAATGTTATTCTATTTTAAATATACATTAAAATGTGGACAGGAAGTAGAAAGCATTTTAAAAAGTGACTACATCGCCAAAATCATTACCATTATGGTTAGCATTCTCTGGTGTCTATGAATGGGTGTTTAGTTTATTTAATTTATTTTTAGAGCAGTTTACATTTTACATTTTTACAACATTCACATTGACATTATTCTATTACAGGAGCTCAAAAAAAGAAGTAGGCTGAAGCCAGAAGCTTATTTATACGCCTACCCCGTAATCAGTATAATAAACATTTACATTTCCCAGTGATACTGCACAATCCGTCTGTATCCAAAATAATAATTCAGAAAATAATTTTAAAAACTCAATTCCAGAGGCGGGTAGTACTCAATTACATTTACTCAAGTACATGAACTTGAGTAACTTTTAGAAGTAAGTGTACTTCTTAGAGTATTTTATCCAAACAGTACTTTAACATTTTTACTGCGTGAATAAAAATAATAGTTACATTTTCCATCTGAAGAAATGCTTCAAAACAGCATCAAGAAACAACATTTACCTATGGATTACTACAATGAATCTGCTTTGAGTTTATCATTAAATAGATGTGGATATGGATTATATATCAGACTTGATCATAAACTGATCTTGATCATTGTTTCTGTAATGTGCTACAGGAAGACAATCACCAATGCCACTCTTTGCCGATAGTCACTATTCACAAATAGTTGGTATTCTGTGGTTCTGCTACTTTACCTTGTCACCACCATCTCCACTGCCGTAGATTTTATGTTTCAGTACGTGTTATATATATATATATATATATATATATATATATAATATATATATATATATATATATATATATAGGTTTTATCTTAGTCAATTCCAGATTTGCTCTATCAATAAGATTCTTGTAATTATCATTAGAATAAAAATTGGTGAATAGAATTGGTGTCATCAGCAAATAATTCCTAACACAAACACGTGGACCTGACTCAAGTGGATAACGAGACAGTATTTTGTACATAAAACTGTCCAGGGCTATCCTTTTTCCACAGGCACTCGGCCCTGCGTCTCCCTCGCTCCTTAATCCGGTCCAGGGCCAGTGAGCTGTTGCCGATATCAAAGGCTGCCGTGAAGACGCTCTTAAGTCCCGCTGTTCTCTGCTGCTCGCTCCCTGGATACCTCCTGCAGATTTAGCCTTCAGCGTTTCACCGGACACTGACAACAACCATCTTTGATACTTCCCTCCTCTCTCGTTTTGGGAATCGCATCCTTCTGCAGCACGCTCGCCATCCCTCGTGACTTAATTAGCGAGCTGTGATTGCATTCGTTTACGGCGAAGGAACAACTTTTATCCCTTTTGTTTTTTTGTCTTCTTCTTTACAGTAATCAGAGCCCGGCCCAGAAGAAGAGGAGGAGGAGGAGATGCACAATAAGAAGAAAGAGAGGCTTTTGAAGTTCTACTGGGAACAAAAGCCCAAGATATAGAGTGGAAAATACCAAAGCTAAAGCAGCAAGGGAGAGCTGTGTTTTTGTACCTGCAAAACAGTCCCAGAGAGAGAGAGAGAGAGAGAGGGAAATTATTATTGTCGTTTTATGGTTGTATTCGTCCTTGAGGATTTGTTTTCTTGCAATCTTCTGTGATCATACTTAAGTGGAATTAGTATAGACACTTAAGGTTTAAAGTGTAGCATTAAGGCATAAAAAAAATACCGTAAATTTCGGCCAATTAAGCGCACCTTACTAAAAGCCGCACTAGCTAAATGTGCAGCCTTTTACACATACAGGCCGCACTTGAATATACGCTGCAGGTTTTCATAGTGCCGTGCATCCGCTCAGAGCGGCCCATGGCGTGGATGGGAGGGAGGGTGGAGTGATAAAAGCATAAAAAAGGCACGCAGACATGGCCAGTGTAGCCTACCTCAGTGTGGAATTGTAGAGATGTGACGTGTAACCCGTCTGTGCTGTGGCCACATCTCCAGCTCAGACCGCTCCCCAGGCAGGCAAAGCCCTTCCACATTTAGGCTAAAGTGAGCCTTCATCATTTTAAAAGTTACTCATCTACCGTTCCTCAGCCAAGAGCAGCGTTGAGTAGAAGTCCCGTCTCACTTTTGCGTTTACTGCTAGAGAGTGCCTCTAGTGCATGGGGTGGCAAATTTGGCCCGCCGAAACAATTCTATTGGCCCGCCAAAGAGTGACCTACTTTTGCGCTGTATGGTTAATACTAACTCTCCCATTCATTCTCAATGGTAAATATGGATGCAGTACACTTTTTGGCCACCTGCGTCAAATTGGGGGCGCTGTTTCTCTCCTTTCGCAAAGTTAAGGAAACACTGTTGTGGTGTCTTGGTGTTTATCACAGAGCTTTGTAGCATCAACTTTCCCAGTTTTCCAACTTTTATTGCAAAGTTTGTTGACATCAACATAGGTCATGTTAAAAATGGACTTATAAAAGAATTTATGCTGAACTGACACTTTCAAAATGATCTAATATGGCATTTTCTTTGAGTTGACAAATGAATGAGGTAAAGTCACTGCACGTACTGTACATACAGGTGTTGTTTTTTACATTTTACATATTGCTACAATTGTTGATTGTGTTCTACTAAAACTAGGCTTTTGCCATAGTTAACATTTGTTTTAATATAACATGTTATTTGCATAGATATAATCAAAGGCAAATGTATACCGAAAATAAAATAAAGTAACTATTATTATTTGCAGTTATATGTGTTTCACGCTTGTGTTTGGCCTGCAGCTCACAGGCACTTTTTCATTTTGGCCCTCGGAGACAAAAAGTTTGGGCACCCCTGCTCTAGTGCCTGTTGGCGGCTCTATATTGGCCGCAGGGTTCAAAGCGTGGCATTGTAATACATTGGGTGAACCTTTACAATTTGTCCAAATGCATTTTTGGATTTGCGTAAATCAGTGGTTCCCAAACCTGTTTGTCTTGCGTACGCCTTGAGTCTTTCATTTCTCCTCAAAGGACCCCTAAACTCGATCCCACTGACCTTCATCAGGCTTGAGGACAGCACCGGATTGTAAAACCTGCCAAAATGGCTGATGCGTTTTGTGGGACGAATTCAGATTTATGGAATTTGTGGGTTAATGTTTGAGGCTAAATTTATGACTGAGGGGATTTTGGACAGCTCAAAGTAGCCATTTGCAAGATGACTGGTACATTTGGTGGAGGTGTTACTTTTTAAGCGGACACAGGGCCAGTCCTGGGCATAAGTGACCGATAGGCAGGTGCAGAGGGAACCATCTGCTGGAGGAGATGCCGAATTGCACTTTTATTTTCAACCCTGTGAGGTCCATGCTCCAGCAACTTTCCCACATAACTTTGGAACATAAAGTGATAGGGCGACAGTTAGTGGAGTGGGTCGTCTCATGATCGGAAGGTTGAGACCCTGAAGGTGTACACTGTTGTGTCAGAATCAGAATCAGAATCAGAATCGTTTTTATTGCCATTGTATGAGAACAGGTTCACAAACTAGGAATTTTTCTTGATGCAGACGTGTAACATAAAACATAACACAGAATTTAGATTAAAATAAGCTATAAAACTCTAAACTATAAGGCTTTAGGGGCATGCATAAAGAATATTAAATAAATAAGATACAAATAAAAAGTAAACTATGGTAAGATGACAACAATTGACACAGAACAACAGCGGGATTGTATTTACAGATGTGTACGTGTATAAAGTAAGTGATAAAGTGATATAAAGTGAATAAAGTGATAAGTGATAGCAGCAGATCTAAGTGTGGACACACCACACAGTGCAACAGAGCAGATTACATCCATGAGTCTGTAACTAAGTTATTGGGTTCATGAGTCTGATGGCGGAGGGTAAAAACCTGTTCAAGTGGCGGGAGGTATGGGTCTGGATAGACCGTAGCGCCGGGGTACCACACAGTGATGGAGGAGGTGAGGATGGATTCAAAGATGGCCGTGTAGAACTGCACCAGCATCTTGGTTGGCAGCTTAAGTTTCCTCAGCTGCCGTAGGAAGAACATTCTCTGCTGGGCCTTCTTGATGAGGGAGCAGATGGTCGGCTCCCATTTGAGGTCCTGGGTGATGGTGGTGCCCAGGAAACGGAAGGAGTCCACGATGGAGATGGGGGTGGGAGAGTCTGTCAGGGCGAGGGGGACGGTGGGGCTGTGTCTTTCCTGAAGTCCACGATCATCTCCACTGTCTTCTGGGCGTTCAGTTCCAGGTTGTTGTGGCTGCACCAGGACGCCAGCCGGTCCACCTCTCTCCTGTAGGCGGACTCATCACCGTCCGAGATGAGCCCGATGAGGGAGAAAAGCAGAAAAGAAAACATAAAAAGAAAAGAAAATAATATAGTAATCATAATCATTTTTTTTTTCCTTTTTAATGTCGTATGTATGCGCAAAAGCCCAACCAATACTTCCATTTGTCTACATTTGAAAATGGATACTTTCATACTTTTCCTCACTTAAAACGTCCTAATCCACGCCTTAACCGAGTGCAATTTCTTTCAGGCTTTCTGGCACAATTTAATTGCTCTTTTGTTGCTTTTTTTTGTCACTTTTTTGTGATCTTTTTGTCGTGTTTGTTGGTTTTTATTGTTTTTTCGTCGCTTTTTTGTCACGTCTTTGGTTTTAATTTTGTTACTATTTTCATGTTTGTTTTTTTAAAGAAGCTTTTAGATTTGGGTAAAGCCAAACTGGAAAAAAATTTGCTCAGTTCAGGTGGGGGTTAAGAGGTTAAAAGGCCTGATATTTGTATTATTTTATTTTTTCTAGTTGCAAATAAATGTACTTTTGTCCTTCTGTATATTTTGGGAAAGGTCTTGGAACGTTGTGCATTTCATTCTAAAGCCTTTTTATCAATGAAATGTTGTTTTCATTATCGTGACCGTATTGCTCGCTGAAAATTGTGAAACGTACTTATAAACTATGGTCAAGCATTAGATTTTCAATTATGCAAATGCAAAAAGGCAATGTAAATGTTGTAAATTTCATTTCCAAACATTTGCAAACATTCAATCAAACAGAGGAATGAGGGTACACTTTGAGAATTCAACGGGCAACTTTTAAGCAAATATTGATTCCAGCCCAAACTGCAGTTGAATGTGTTTTGGGTATGTGTGTGTGTATGTATGTATGTATTTGTCAAAGTTATAAATCCAACTTAATGCTTTTTAATAACAGTTAAGGCCTTGATTTTGGCACAGTTCGTTCAACAACACTTAACGTTTTGTTGTGTTCTTTAATATGGAGAGAAGATGGAGACTCGTTCTATTAAAATCAAAATCATTATTTATTCCCTGAATTTACAGACTAAACAAAAGTTATGCAGCTGTCCCCAGGGACCCATGTTGACCAGCCAGGAGGGGACGAGAGAGAAGAGAGAGGAGGCCCGTGGGTTGGCCTTTTATAAACACAGGAAGTAGGCGTCTCCTTGTTGACACTTCTGCTGCGTCTGCGCCATCTGACTCCTAACACACTGCCCCCCAGTGGATTCCAAGAGTAAGGACAACAATAAAATGGGGACTTTAAAGCAGAGATTACATCACAGTATCATATATAATCATTAAAGCCTATTATGACAAAAACATAGAAATATTCAATAGTTTCTAATGCTGCCCTGCAGAAACATTGACTGCGACTCCCTCCTTCTTTGTTTGCAAAACAAAACAAAGTCAGGTCAACGTGTCGTCTTCTTCTGTATCTGTTCTTTGCACTTTCCAAACACTGCCTACTTTCCACCGAATCGTAAGAGTACTTAAGCGTCCCCCCCCGCCTCCTGGTCTTGAGAGAGTAAAAAGAATAGACTATGCGCTAGGTGTCATTACCATGTATAATGAGGCCGCGGCGGACATTAGACAGGACTTTATTATGAGGGCTGACCATGACGGACTGCTCCTTTTATCAACCTCCCATCACTCCTCCATCACCCCCTCATCCCTCCTTCCTCTTCTTCTTCTTTCTCCTCTTCCTATAAAATCCTCAAGGTGACCCTCCGGACAGTCTGAGCAGTTCATTATGGGCACTTCATAACGCGTGATGGCCGCACAGTCAGATAAATGTAGCAGCTCTGTCATATGAAAAAAAAAAAGAGTGTGCGGAGGTAAATGCTATTGGTTTGTGGAGATGAGGGATAGTTTTACATCGGCAGAGTCATATTTGATGATTTTAACCTTTATAATTTGCTCCGAAAAATGTCACTTATAAAACGGATCCACTGCTCAGGCCCCGCTGAATCTGTCTAAAAGACTACAAATCAACTCTGGAAACAGTCATTCTCATCAAATCAAGTTGCATTTTCATAGTTTTTAGGTTGATACATTTTGAGCAGAATGCACCCTGGGAAAGGCTTTGTGATCCACCAGTCAAGAAACATGGCCCTATTATATATAGAGAGAGAGTTGGTTGGTAAACATCAGGGCCAGGGACTGAAAGCCTGTATTTTCTGGGCCCTAGAAGATTTTGAGACGTATTATTATACCAAATAGTGATCAAAATACTTGTTGATAGGCTACTCCTAATATACTGAAATACTGTCTCTGTCTGTCAGGACTCTGTGCTGGACATGGGAACTCCTGCCCCTTTTTCTCAAACAGTGGTGAGAAATTATAAAGTTTGATGAACATCTGAAATTTGACAAATAAGTTCCTTCTCTCTGGTACAGCAGTGTTTTTTTTTACTTATTCTGCTAACTTAATTTGTCGTTTTGTGTTCCACATTGTTTTTACTGGATACTTTTGTGCATTTTTGTCATGTTTGTGTGAGGTTCAGTGGATTTTTTAATACGTAGCGCTCACGACGCCCTGGGGCTCTGACGGCTAACATGGTCGCTTACTGACTTCAAGCAGATTCACATTGCTTTCTGGCTCCAACATCTGAAAAATATGGAGAAAGCCTGTCACTAGAAAGGAAGAAATGAAAAGTTCAATATCATGTAACTGTTTAAACTTACTCTTGGTCTTTCTAGAGTGGACTCTTTCTCCTCTTCACATTCAGCGATACCAGGGAGCTTGTACAAGTCTCTAACAATGATAATAGAAAAACATCAAATGTCAGAAATGATTTGATTTACCATGTATAGTCCAATAAATGTGTATAAATGTGCGACTTAGTCCACATAAATGCAACCACATAAAAAAAGGATGTCCCACTATGACAAAACGTTTGTCTAGAGCCAGCTAAATGTAACTATTTAAATTATAAATGCTTCAGTAAAAATGAAAATAACACACAACTTTAGTAAGTGCATTACATTTACTGACTTTATAAAAAAAGAGCTGAGAATCTTCGGAGGAGTGCGTCTCATCCTCAGTGGCCTCAGGTCTACAGTAACAAAACATTTAAGAACATGCACATTTGTAAATACTTTAGTAATAGATGAGAGGTTTGAAACCTGACTCAAATCTACTTACATTCTGATTAGCTGAGTCCTTGTCACAGTGTGTGCTCCTTTTCCCTGCATTCTTCATTTCCACATAATGTACAACATACTGGTGGACACTGGAAAGCCTTCATGTCTTCATCCTCACAGGCCTTTAGATCCTCCTGTATTGTAAAATGGACATACTGAGGTCAGGACACTTTACCTGAACACAACTATGGCAATAGTCACTTCACCTTGTTCTTTGTGCATCAATGAACTCCAGCTTAGTACGATGGCGTTTCTAGAGTTGATTCTCTAGATAAAAAGAAACATTTATTAGGGCTCTATAACAACCAAATTCAAAAATGTATCAGATCTGGCGTGTCATGTTGCTTTCCCTTCAACCGTGCATGTTAAAATATTTCTATCCAGATTATGTTCTATCAAAAGGTACAAATACCCGGAAGCTGGACTTACACTTACAGTGTACTAACGTTAAAGATTAACCTTATAAACATGTGTTAACACATGTTGACTGTCACAACACCTAATGCGATGGATTATATTATATTATCATATATTATCATATAATGAGGTTTAGGACAAAGATGAGTTCCTTCACAGGTTCCTTGTAACTGCCCAACCGTACACCAACTACATTCAACAAAACGTTTATGCATGTGCAGTTAGCAGGTTCAATGTAGCCTATTTAATTTACTATACATGATTAATATTCTTAAAAAAGGTTTTAATTACCATAGAAGGGTGCTCGCAATTATCCCACAAGAGGCTCTGTCTGAGCTCAGGTTTTTCCCGCCTCAAAGGCTGTTATAACCCACAATGCATTGTGTTAACACAAATAATACAGAACTTTCCGTAAATAAAATTACGGAACAGTCCTTCAAATAAACACAGGACAAGTCTGTTTATTCACGGAAAACTTATCAAACGGAAAGTACAGGTAAAATGAATTTACAGAGCAAATCCGTCAGAATTTATAGTAATAAGGCCTGTATTTTACAGACATTTCTTAAAGTGTGTGTCACTTCCTGGCAGTGTCCACTAAGGAAGTGAAACTATAAACATCACAAAAATGGTAAAGAAAGCTGGGTACAATCTTTAGCAAAATCTTATATATAATTGTGTTAACTATGTTTTAGCAAAATATGTGTCTAATGTGTCATATGCACTTTAAGTTGACAGTGTTGTTAAGACTAGCTTTTCCAGCTTCATCTTCTGGCCAAAGTAAAACCTGTCCTTAGCCAGAAGAGCTATGCACGCTTTCATTAGCTCCCGCGTTGACTAGTGTAATGCACTTTATGCGAGTGTGAACCAGTGCACTTTAAACTGGCTGCAAATGGTGCAATATACGCTGCGGCTCATTGCTCACGACTATGGTATAGTTTAGTTTAGTTTATTTATTTGTTTGAGCAGTTAACCTGCTCAAAAGGAGTGGGCTGAAGCCAAAGGCTTATAAGCGCCCCACCCCGAAATAAAAATAATAACATTACATTTAACATTTACAAGGTAACAAATCATAAACAAAGGAACATAGGGCAAAGTAACAATAAATAATGAAGAAGAATAAAATAAAAACAACAGCAAAATAAAGAACCAACAAAAGCATGTGTTACTTTTATGTTATAAAAAATACATGCCTGTCAGTCATGTGACCTTTGTTGTTATGCCTGCTCAAGAGAATTAACAGTTAAAACACTGGCTCCGATCTTGCTGCTGTTATTTTTGGATATAGAGCAGTCTGTTGCGTGCCTGAGTCGATGAGTCTGGGGGTCGTTACACTCCTCTTTAAAAAGGGGGATAAGTCTGATTTGGCGAACTATAGGCCCATTTCCCTTCTCTACGGGGATTATAAAATTTTGGCAAAGCGGGTGATAGGCAGCGTCGTGGGCCTGCGCAGGCCTACGCGGTGCCGGGGCGCGACATAGTGGATTCCATGCTGACAGTCAGGTACGCCTCGCGGGAGATGTTGCCTCGTCCGGTTCTTCCTGTCCCTCGACTTTAATAAAGCATTCGATAGAGTAGAGCATGAAGTTTGTTGATTGGTTGCAGCTGTTGTATGGGAGTGCTCGTAGTGTGGTGAAAGTGAATGGTATGCTCACTGATAGTTTTCCCCTGCACAGGTCTGTCCACCAGGGATGTCCTTTGTCTGCTTTGTTGTATAGTCTGGTGAGTGAGTCTCTGGCCCAGATGTTGATGGATGATGAGAGTGTGCGTGGGGTGTCTGTCCCGAGGGGAAACGAAGAGGTCAAGCTCGTGCAGTACGCTGACGACACCTCCTTGTTTCTCAAGAATGAATGTAGTTTGCGTGCGGCCATGCATGTTGTGAGTGTGTTCTGTTTAGCTTCCGGTGCAAAAATCAATTATTCAAAGTCGTCTTTAATGTTGTGTGGTACTGCCCAGCCCATCAACAACCTGGGGCTTTCAATACAGTTTCGGAACCGGTCAGAGTGTTGGGGCGTACGTGGGACCGGACGAGGCGGACTGCCTGGAGACGCTCTGGTCCGGGCTGGTGGCGTCATGCAGAGGCATCCTGGACAGCTGGCGCGTGCGTAGCCTGACCTTCAAGGGGAAGGCCATTGTGGTGAATTCCCTGATGGTTTCGAAGGTGACGCACACCCTCTGCGTGGCGCCCCTGCCCGCGCCAGTCCTGTATAAATTCAATTCGATGGTCAACCACTTCCTGTGGCGAATGGAGCGCGGCCTGGTCAGCCACCGCGCCCTGGGGGGGGGTACAGGGAGGGGGTTTTGGCTCTCGTGGACCTGGCGTCCAGGAGAGACGCACTCCGGGTCAAGCTGGTACAGAAGCTGGTACAGAAGCGGGTGGGTGGGCGCTTGTGGGAATTCGGGGTGTTTAACCTGTGCCAGGTGCGGCCGCGTTCGGGCCTCGAACATCTGGGCGGGTTCGAGCGCGAGGTCATGGAGGCGTGGATTTCCAGGCGAGGCCTTCGTGCAAACGATTACATCGTGAGCGCGGTGTTGGAGGGCGTGGGCGTGGAGCGCCTGGGGCAGTTGATCGACGACTCGGGGAGGGTCGACTTCGTGGCGCTCTATGCTCGTTTTCGGAAGAAGGGGGCGTGTTCTGGAAGGGCTACGTCACCCAATTGGTGACTAACGCGGTCAGCACCGCAGTGCACACGTGGACATGACTCTATCCCGCACTACACGGCACACCATCCTGGGCTCACATGTATAATCCACACACGGCCCCGGAGCTGAGTCAGTGCGACTTCAAAATTTGACACAGACTGATGTACACGTGCATTCAACTGCACCAAATACATCCCACAAAGTTCGGCCGAGACTGTCCTGTGTGCAGGTCCGATCCGGAGACACACATCTACTCCTCGAGTGCGGCCCGGTGCGGCAGTTCTGGACCCGGCTGCTGGACCTCCTGGCACGGCGCTGCGAGCTGCGCCTTCCACCGCCGGCGGCTCAGGGATGGGACCATCGGCTCGTCGCCCTCCTCCTCTTTGGGCACTATCCCGGCGCGTTGTCCTCGCGTCGCCCCGGTCTGTCGCTCCGTCCAGTGGCTCCTCTGCCGCTTCTTCACATCGCTCCGCATCACCCTCGGGCTCCGCCTCCGCCTGGAACATCGCATCGGTCGGGCTCGCCGCCACCATCGCCTCCGCCTGGAACATCGCATCGGTCGGGCTCGCCGCCACCATCGCCTCCGCCTGGAACATCGCATCGGTCGGGCTCGCCGCCACCATCGCCTCCGCCTGGAACATCGCATCGGTCGGGCTCGCCGCCGCCATCGCCTCCGCCTGGAACATCGCATCGGTCGGGCTCGCCGCCGCCATCGCCTCCGCCTGGAACATCGCATCGGTCGGGCTCACCGCCACCATCGCCTCCGCCTGGAACATCGCATCGGTCGGGCTCACCGCCGCCATCGCCTCCGCCTGGAACATCGCATCGGTTGGGAGCACCATCACGACCTGCACCACATCATAAAGGCCCGTCACTTCACCCTGGAGCATCACATCACCCCGGATCGTCGCCCCCGCCGTGTGAAATGTTTATTGTGGTTGTTTTTTGTCTGTGCATGTTGGTTTTGGTAATTCCCCCCCCCCTCTAGTGTGCGTTGTGTTTCCCCTGCTCCTTTTGTGTGTTGTGTGTGGTAGTTGGTTTTATGTCTGTATATATTCTTTTGTACATATTTTATTTTGGGTGTTTTTCATAATAAAAGATTAAAAAAAAAAAAAAAACACTGACTCAGACTGAGACTGTTGACATGACAAACTGTAAAAATCCCAGAGAAAGGTTTTCTGTTTCCTCTTTGATGGGTTAATTTAGTCTGAGGAGTGAAGCAGATCTTTAGTAAATCCTGCTGTAGCTGTAGCCGCTACGCCACATTTGCTCATCGCGTCTCTGGTTCCGTGTTTTTACTGCTTTCCTCTTGAGCAATGATTACGAGGACATAAAAATGCCACTGTCAATCATATGTCTTCCTTTTCATCCTGAGTAGCGATATTGTTACATGTTGTTGTACTGCATAATTATACTTCGGTATTCAAAATGGCTATAATTGATGCCACTGGAAACGCATGTATAGTCATGTCATCCAGTGCTGCACTCCTTACACTGGTTCCCAGATCATGCTAGGGTTAATTTTAAACGTTTAATGTTTGTTTTCAAATCTATTCATGAGCTTGGACCTTCCTTTTTGTCGTTGCACATCATCCCACAACTCCTTCATGTTTACTTAAGTGAAGACAAATATTTTTTCTTGAGTTTAGGTCCAGGCGTTTGGAGAGGGGCGGGGCTCTGGTGGAGCAGCTTTTGGCACGTTTATTATAGGAAGTCCCAGATCAAGTGTCGCAGTCACTGTCTTCACCCTCTCTAAACAACATGTCGTCTGAAGTCAAGACTTTCCAGGATGCCGCCCGAATCTTTAGCACCTGCTTTGAGCCTCAGTATGACGCCTGGGCCCCAAACTACGAGAGGGTACGTTATTTATCATTTATTTATACAGTAGGTTATCGTTCACCATTCACTCGTATTTTTTTCCTTAACCTTTTCACCCCCACCTGAATCGAGCACATTTTCTCCAGTTTGGCTTTACCCATATTGAAAATCCTCTTGGTAAAAATGGTCAAAACAGCAATGAAAATGAGACGAAAATGAGGAGGGAAATGCAACAAAAGAGCGACAAAAACGTGACAAAAAAACCTATACACACTATACAAAAAGGGAATCGCTTGAAAAAACTTAAACAACGGGAGACCTATTGGATTTATACTCTGCAGGCCACAAAATATCGTGGACTTAATGAACACATTGATTACACTGTATTTTTATAATTTATACAGTTTTTGTAGAATGTGTTTGTTTTTTTAAGATTTCATATGTTTATCTATTTAAAATTGTTTCTACAGTGTATTGTTATTTGTGTTGTACTCTGGGTGGGTACTCTCACTACCACCTGGTGTTGGTTCTGAGGTTGTGCAAGAACAGGTTACTTCCTACCTGGTCACTCTTCCTGTTACAGGTGGAGGAACCCTATTGGTGGGTTACTTGTATGTAGCTCACATGGTGTTCTTTTAAGTCTGTTTGACCCCCCTGAAGAAGGCCTTTGAGTTTGAGTTTGTCCATTTAGACATGCCATAATAATATAGGCATTTAACTTCACCAGAGAGCGCCTTGGTTTTTCTGTTTTTTGGCTTTACCCAAATTGAAAAGCCTCTGGGTAAAAACTGTAGAAACAACAATGAACATGAGACGAAAACGAGGATGAAAATGCAACATAAGAGCGACAAAAACGTGACCAAAAAAGCAACAAAAAAGTGAAAAAAATGTGTGACAAAACGCGACAAAAAAGAGTATCAGAAAAGTGATGCAAAAGTGGTGACAACCCGAGAAAATAAAGCTCAATTTAGATGAATTTTGTAAGTCTTAGCTTTCGAATGAGGCGTTACACTGGCTGTAAGCTCTTTTGGGTAAAGCCAAACTGGAGAAAATGCACTTGGTTAAGGTGGGGGTTAAGAGGTTAAAAAGAAATGACATATCACAAAATAATATAAATATGAAAGTTGAAAGTTTTCTCCAAGTTAAGACCTGCCACTGTAGAATTTGGGGATATCTGCTCTGGTCCCAAGACACATTTCTCCAAAAAGACCAACAGGCCCGGTTAGACCCATGTGACCCACGACCCGGCAACGGACAAGTGGAAGAAGATGGATGGTTGGATGGACAAATGTTTTTCCAGTTGGTTTAGTCAGACATGTAGGTACCGCACTTCAGTTATAAAACTTACCCTTAACCCTGGTTGTGCTGGGAACTGAACCTTTGCTGGTTCACCACCATTATGTTTGCAATGAGTGACACCACTGTGAGGATAAAGGCTCTTCCACATTCCAACAATGCTTTAGAGGTAGACAGTAGCACAGCCCCAGAGGCTAAACACTGACAGTTATGCAAGTTCTCAGTTGTCCTGCTCTCTCCCGTATAGGACATCCTGACACTGGGTTACCGGGCTCATGAACATGCAGTGACTGTTCTGATGCAGCACTTCACCGGGGACCCATCTCAGACCAGAGTCCTGGACGTGGCCTGCGGATCTGGACTCGTCGCCAAAACGATGGTGGAGTTGGGCTTCGGCCAGTTCGTGGGGGTGGACGCCAGTGAGGGGATGTTGAAAGAGGCCGAGCTGACTGGACTGTACCAGGATTTACACCACGCCATACTGGGGACACAAGCTCTGTCTGTGGAGAGAGAGTGGTTTGATGTTGTGACAGTTGTCGGAGGGCTGTATCCAGGCTTCATCCCGGTCAGTGCAGTGAGAGAGTTCTACGAGGCCACCAAACCAGGTGGGCTGGTGTGTATGTCCCGCGGGAACTACCCCCGTCCAGAGTACATCTCTTATGACGAGGCGCTGGAGGAAACGTTGGCAGAGATGGAGACTGAGGGTCTGTGGACTAGACTCACAGCCACCAAGGTCCAAAGATATGTGGCCGACCACCTTTGTGAAGAGGAGGATCCTGACAGGAGAGAGTACATCCCCGGCACAATCTACGTCTTCAAGAAGTCACAACCTAGATCTCATTGAAGTACAAGCTTACTATATGACAGCATTTTCCTTTTCTTTTTTTCTTTTACATCTGTTGTTTTTATACTCAGTGAGTTGAGGATGGTAATTTTAAAGCAGAACTAGAGGCCATAAGCGCCACTGCAGGTGTCATAGCATCTTACGTTTTTTTACTCATTAATTGTCCGTGAGAGTAAATACTACACTAACAGAAAAGACAAAGGGAGAGAGGGATATTGTACATCCAATTAGATTTTGTTTTCACACACACTTGGTTGTATACTGTTTAAGTGGCACTACCCCGCAGTTAGTTTTGCCCATTAGCTTCTTCTTCATAATTCTATTAGTGTGTATTGCGCCTCCGACCCGGAGGCAGGCAAGTTGCAATTGTGGTTTTCTGGCCAGAGACACCAGGGGGAGATGAAAGACCCCCACCAATCATCCCATTAACACTTGTATTACCCCCAGAGGTACTACGGAAAGGATTTATTAAGGTAAACAAGTTATTTAGTACTGCTTTAAAGGAAATGCTGTACTTTAACATCAAGCAAAAATACTTCAGCTAGCCCCTAATAAATAAAAACTCCTGATAACATTTTTCCCATCTATGGTGAGGGCATTGAAACGTCAAGGTCACACTTGTCTGTTGTTATACTTTTTGTTTATAAAGTGCTAAATATAAAAATATATATAATATATATATATTATGTTGAGGCCTACTCACATAACTTCATTGTTTTTTAGATTTAGCCAACCTGATTTGATTTACTCAATGTGGAAAAATCATGGTTTGTCCTTAGGTATACTTTATAAGCAGGCATTTGTAATGTTGTAAAGGAAAAAAAAGAAAAAAGGCCATAATTTAGTAAATTGATGTTCTGTTGAATCATTGGAGAAAATACCTATAAGTCATGTATGTATTTTCAGGGAATTAACGTAATTTATTAAAATAAGAAAATATGTTCAAATTTAAGTAACTTTTTTTTTACGTTGATATTCGTACAGTGAATGATTAAAGTGTTCAAACCGTGTGACAAAATAACAGCGTGGAGCGTTATCATAAGTAGAGCAATACCACCATCTAGTGTCCACAAAAGGCAGCTGTGAAGCAATGTATTCCTTTGGTGTTATGAAGTCAAATATCCACAAGAGGGCGGGTGTTGTGTGTTAAAACCATTTAAAACGTGTCGCTGTTCCATTTCCCTTGTGGTTTCCTGTGACATTTGAACATAAGGCAAGCTCAAGTTTATTTGTAGTGCAAAATGTGTACACAAAGTCATTCAAAGTGCTTAACAGCTACAGCAGAAGTACAAGAAAGCACAAATAAAAACAGTCCACAAAACATACATCATCAGTCATTCTGTAATAGAAAAGCAAAGAGGTTCATACAGGTGGCAGCTATGTAAAGCTTTTATAGTTGGGTCATCTCGGGCACTTCCGTGACCGTGGAGAGCGGAGGTTCGTTTCTCAGTGGATTTGTCATCTATGGAGGGTAAATTAAAAAATTCGCCCCCATGCCCCTCTCAAAAATGCGGGCAATTTTTTTTAGAGCCCTAAATCCAAAAAGGCCACCATAAACAATTCTGAAAATGAGCTTTCCCGTGGTTTTGCCTATGTCATACAATATATGTATTGTGCATCTTTTTGGATTGAGGAATTCATTTTTTAAGTCAGATTTATGATTAGACCGACTTTTTACCTTCAAATTCAAAATGGCAGCTGTCAGCCATGACGGCTGTTCAATTGCCACAATATTAAGGCAAGACACTGCAGGTGAATAGAGGAAAAAATAAATGTAGAGAAATCAATTTGAAACTTTTGTTGAACATTACTGATATAAATATGAGGGGGGAAATGTATTGCCATTTCTCTGTCATTTTATGTTTTCATATCAAAATAAGGGATAGACCCAGATTAAAATGTATGGTTTTATATTAAACAATATTAAGATTAAACAGCGCTGCAACAGTTGACCTGCATTGTATGAATAAATAAACACTATCTAAACGTAACATAAAGCATATTTTTGTTATTTTCTGCACAGCCGAATTATTGTCCCAGTCCGGCCCTGACGGCAGGTACATGTGTGTGTTGAGTTGGCGGGTCAAGACGGGGTGTGAGAGAGCAGGTGGGCAGGGAGAGAGGGAGTGAGGAGAGCGGGTGCTGTATTTAATGTCGCCATTTAAGTTGGTTCAAAAATAGCAGCACAACGCATTGGCAGGGGAAAACAAAGCCCGAGCCCGGCCCGTGTCCGACGCAATGATGCGGTAATGGGCCCGAAGCCCGGCCCGCGGGCCGTCGGGCCCCTCGGGCCTCGGGCTCAAATGCAGGGCTCTAGTAACCGGGACATCATTTAAGTTGAAGGTTATCTGTTGAAAAAAATAAAGTTAAGTATATTTGTACAGAACATCAACTTCATTTTATGTAGCTTTTATTATACACAGAGCGTTTATTATACACAGACATTTTTTCTTCCGTTCAAGCTGATTTCCGTTTCTATGCCTCCCATTTCTATGGTTACCAAAGCTCGATACTGTAATACTAAAACTTTGTACCGTAAATATAATCAAAATAGTGCTAAACTACCCTGATGGTCTTTACACTCCCACCAAATTATTTTCTGTTACACACATAAAACACAAATAATTTCTTTAAGTTTCTAAACCAAAAAAGAGAAATAATCTTAAACATGTTACAACTGTAACTTAAACAATTCAATACACTTTAAGCATTGCAAATTTACTTTTACTCTTCTAGTAGCAGAACTAACTTATGAATTGGGCGTACTACAGACAAGTTGTTCACACGTTGACCCTTTTTGGTAAGATTTCTGTCTGCAAAGCCTATTTTGACCTTTCTAACAAGTCCATCTGTATCTTTTATAGTGTCCAAAATTCGTCCAAGTTTCCACTGGGATCGTGGTTGCATTTCATCTTTATCCATTACTATGTCACCTATTTGCAGGCGACACGCTGTGGTCAAATGGGTGCATAGGCCACCATGTTGATTAGAGTTTATGCTATTTTGTGGCTTTTAGATCGTAAAATCTCTACCGACAGCCAACTGCTGCAAACAGTGTCACCAGCGATGTCAGGCGCACATATATGCATTAACAGGATGAAGAAAGGACGCAGCCTTGTTGTACAATTAATAACATCCCACATCAATTGGTGACTGTCACATTTTAACATGGCCGATGGAATGGCATGACTTACTGTGATGGGTACAGAATATCTGATAATACAAGCATTAAGACAATACTTGGTGTTCTGCTGTAGTGTAGGGGTTAGCGCAGGTGGACGGCTGGACACGCATCGCTAAAGAGCTCCCGGGACTAACAACACACATGCAGCTGCAGGACTTTAATAGTTTCACCAACTTGGAGAGTATCTATTAGATTATGCCTTTGGAAAAGTTATTCCTCTTTGTGCCGCAGCGGCTGACGCACCTCAGGGTGAACACGTTATTTCAAATGGATACTTACACTCTCCCTGCAGAGATCCCGTCTGACTCACCGTTTAAGAAGCTCAAGTCTTTGATTTTCATGTGTACATTTGACTCACATCCAGTGAATGTCTTACATTTCTTCCTCTCCTCTTTACCTCAGCTACAGCACCTCTCTCTGTCAGCCTCCTCAGCACTTCCTATAGAGGCCGAATATCAGACCTGCCTGCGCTGCAAAACTGCTCCCTCTCCAGTTTGGAGTTTGTGGATGAAATCACGAGATTACCAAACAACTTGTTCAAGATGTTGAGAACATTGTCCTTTCTCCGGAGCCTGGAACATTTTTTCCAGCGATGACGATTATATTGATGACTTGCTGAAGCTGTCCATCTGGCTGAGTCACCTGCCAGCTCTCACCTCTCTGATGGTGAAGGGCTCAGATGTGAATTGGTTTATGGAATCGATACCCTCGTCAGTGACCGCCTCACCCTCCTGCCTTTGGATATTAACTCTGAAGAAATGACCATGTTGTCTGCACAGCTCCCATCACTTGCACTTGCAGCCGGATGGCGCCCTGGGCTCAGACACAGCGCTCATCCCCCAGCTCTTCCCCAGACTGAAGACATTACGTCGGTCCTATAAGAAGTTCCCTGAGGACGTTTTCCTGAGCCTGGCCTCTCTGAAGGAGCTGGAGGTCGTGGAGACGCTGGATAAGGAGCCTCTGCCCGCTGCGCTTGTTTCCAAACTCCGAGAACTGACCAACAACAGAATCCGGATCTACAAGGAGCCGTCGCTGCAGACCTGTCTTTGTTCATCCTGCATCCCAGCAGACTACTGGACATAAATATTGGCCAAGTAAAACCAGGACTACGTCCTGTTTAAAACAACCCGCACAGGACTGAAAACTGCAGGTTCACAGTAATGTTGGTGAAAATCGTTCAGATCCAAATGAAGGGTTGAATTTTAGCACTAGTTTGAATAAAACAATTATTTTTATTTTGATGTGCTTACAGAAAAATGGGTAACTTAATAATATGCGCGTTTTCTTTGAGCAACTTTGCAAGGAGCGGGACCTCACCGGCTCCATGGAGATGTCGCCTGTTTTGCTTGACTGAATCCTCCTCGAAGTGCCTTATTTTGATAACTCCAGTGTGAGCACATTTGTATTACGATTGTTTATGTTTAGTTGCTGTTGTGGTGTAACATGTATCTTTAAATGTTCCACGGTGCTTTTTCTTGGTCAGTTCTGTTCTCTGCACATGCTCACACATAGGACATAGGACCTGTCTGTTTAAAATGTCAGTGCCATGGTGTGCTTTCAGCAGTCTTTCACTATAATGTATAGGGATGGGTATCGAGGATTTATCGATACTACTACTCTTATCGATACTCCTTATCGATCCGGTACTTAACGGTACTCTTATCGGTACTTTAACAGAAAAATATACTGTATATAGGTAGATTGAGACTACCGTATACGTAGGCATTAATCCTTGGTCTATATTATTTATTTATTACTCTACATTTCATTTCCACTTTGCGCATACACTTAATATATGGGAGTTAAAATACTTCACTTACATCGCTTTATAAAAAAAATCATTATTATTATCTAGTAAATCAAGGCTGTTGGTTATATTTGGCTATAGCTCCAAATGAGTCCAAATGAAAACTTAGTGCAGTAAAATAATGAACTGTTTTCTGCCTCTCAGCTTGTGTCCAGCGGGTCGACACCGGCTCGCGCTGACGTGTGAGCGCGCACGCATGTGCACGTACATGCCACTGTGTACGCCGTTTGTGGAAAAATAGACTCCACCCGAAACTCTTTAGTTTGGGTATTTGTGAAAGAAGAAAAGTGCGAGTGGCTCGTCTGTCTGTTCAATACGAAGTCGTTACGTTTCGCTTTTTTTACCGCGGGTTAACGGTAGCAGCTCGTAACACCGCGTGTCTTTTCCGTGCGCACCTGTCTCGCTGCACACGGCTGCAGAGGGGAGACAGGGCAGTGGCAGAGCGCAGGGGTGGCACCCTGCACTTTCGTGTGGGGTAGCGGGGATGAAACAGATCCGATGCATCGAACGCATCCATGAGGGGGGAGTGATTATTTGAGCGCAGCAGCCCCGTTAAGAAGACCGTTAAGGCTGGAGCTTATCGGTCGGTGGACCGACACACGTGGCCCCGGGGCCGTTATGATACCGGGGTTCGGTACCCATCCCTAATAATGTATAATATTTTATTTTCACCACTTTAATAAAGGACCAACTTCTTTGTGTCCTAAACAAAATGTTCAAACATGGATAAAATAGCATTTGAAAATGATGGAGGGTGTTTTTTTTTTTTCAACAGATACAAACATGAATTTAATCGTAGTCCAAGAAAAAGCAGTCGTATATTCCAAGCATGTGTAAAACAAATGACTTACGTTGAGTTTTAAATGCAATTTTACAACAGCATCATATCAATGAGTTACTCTCTGCTGCTGTGCACTAAAGTAAAGTACAGCTGTCGATTACCAATTTTATTTTGCATAGAAAGTAGTAGGAAGGAAGGCTTTGCAGGACTCAGTTGGAGCTCTATTTACCAAAAGGTCAACATTGATCTTATAGAACTAAGGGGCTAAAGAAGATTGTCTCATGCCCGTGCACTAGGGGGCGCATGACTTTGGCGTTGTCCTTCTGCTCGAAAGAAGAAAATCCACCGCGGAAATGTCCTGTGGCTTCTGAAAAGTGAGCGGTGTTTGATTTACAATACGTGGATGTTTGTGTAAATAAAGATGTGATTTCTCAGGCTTCCAGCTAAGGTTTTGGACCCTTATGTTCAGACTCTTTCTCTCTCGGACAGACTGAGGGTCAGAGCCTCGGAGGAGCGGTGATGAGTATGAAGAGGACTTGTGGCGTCTGCTCCGCCGCTGGAGAGAGACCTCCGCGCTACTCTCTTCTCCTGAGTAAAGTTAGCACTATTTACACACTCCTGAGGTGACTGGATCTCAAACGAAGCTACATTCATACAATGTAGGCAATGCTACTCATAGTTACGTTGGCAAACTACAACTGAATTGGATTATTTGCCCTAGCTGTTCTGAAATACATAACTTCAAATGGCACGGAAACGTAGGGACCGTCAACAAATTCCAATACCAGATGTTTTAGAACAACTGCAATGACCAAACTTGCAGTTTGAAAACGACAATGCCAAATTGAATTACAATGAGCAAAAATCAAAAAAGTGACTCTTGAATATCAATATACTAAATCGTTTCATTTTAGGCTCATACACTGTATTCATATTTGTTATACTTAATGTGGTGTAATAATATTTATCCTTTATAGCTATAAAAAATATAATATTGAGACCTCCTTTATGATTGATAATCTTCAATGCATCTGTACTTTACTGTGTCACATTGGCACCAGTCTATTATTACGAACCTACTATGATCTTTATATGTAATATCTGCTCCTCAATAGGGGTGATCGGCGTGTCGTCACGTCCGAGACTCTGGTGGGCAACACAAATGTATTAAATAGATAATATAGTGAAAATCAAGGAAATAAACAACAACAATCCTCCCTATTACCTGTAAGGAGCAGTGGGCGACGTCAGTGCCAGGCTGATGGTCAGAATCACCTGGCTGGAGGATTCACCTAATGTACATGTTTTTAGTGGTAGGGGAAACCGGAGTACCTGGAGGAAACCTACCTGTTCCTGCATTTGCATGGTACCTATTTCTTTCTACTCAAACTGTGCAAAAATGAAAACAAGTTTGTATAACAAAGGAACCGCCCCTCCTGGAACCGCCACCTTAACGTGGTGGAGGGGTTTGAGCGCCCGAATGATCCTGGGAGCTCTGTTGTCGGGGGCTTCGTGCCCCTGGTAGGGTCTCCCATGGAAAACAGGTCCTAGGTGACGGGTCAGACAAAGAGCGGTTCAGAAGCCCCTTATGAGAGACTAGGGTTGTCACGGTAAACGGTGTAGCGGTAAACCCCGGTAAAAATTTTGACGGTAAAAAGTACCGTCTTGTTTTTGAAAAACTATATTATCTCGGTGGATTACCGCGCCCGCGGTGTAGGCACGGTGAGCCTCACCAGCCGCCGTCTCATCTGCTGAAGTTGCCGCGCATGCGCACTGTGTTGTTTGCGACCAAAACAAAACTTTCTTGAAGCTGAAATCATGGCTGAAGCAGGTGGCAGCGCTCAGGACCTCTATCAGCCTTCAAACAGGACCAAGACTGAAGTCTGGGCATATTTTGGGTATTTGAAGAAAGCCGAGGGCAGCTGATAGAAGACAGTTATCCTGTTTGCAGGACGTGCAGGAAAAAACGTTTCTGCGAAAGGCAGCAACACTTCGAACCTCATGACACATATGCGTGACCATCACCCACAACTCTATAGCCAATGCAAGGCAAGTTAACGTTATAGCTGAAATGCATGATGTGCAGACTTTGGGTTGAGGGAGAACGCAACGAGTCGCCCCATAGTACAGCCGCAGCGCCTCGCAGATACCTCCATATTGAAATGGCACAATGCGTTACGGGGCTCCCGGAGGGCAGATTAAAGTCGCCAATGCAATAGATTCACTCTCGCCGCATTATTATGAATTTAACAATGATTACTGTCTGGCATTTTCCCAAATCTGCAGAGTGAAAGCAGACTGGAAGGACACAAACTGAGAACGTGACAATATTCTAACACTGGTCTGGCGCTATATATAGTACATGTAATACCCTCCAAACGATCAACAATACATAGTTATAGTTCATTTACTTTGATGTGAAAAGTTGCACTTTTGATATGGCTTTGTCTGAATTTTTTTAAATATAACAAACACTGTTACACTTTTTTAAAACTATTTCAGTTTGTGTAGGACTATCAATGCTTTCTGAACTTATTAACACACATTAAAAAAAATACCGCGATAATACCGAAAACCGTGATAATTTTGGTCACAATAACCGTGAGGTAAAATTTTCATACCGTGACATCCCTATGAGAGACCAACAGGCCCGGTTAGAACCATGAGGCCGTCCTTCTGTGGATCCACCACCTGCAGGAGGAGCCATAGGGGCTGGTGCAATGTGATTTGGGCAGCTCCAACAGCTGCCCCCACGACCCGGCAATGGACAAGTGGAAGAAAATGGATGGATGGATGGTATAACAAAGGAGGAGGTCATAAACATAATTTTTTTATTGCATTTCTTTCTATAGAAAAATTCTGGTGATTCAGCAATCGTGTTCATTCAAGGTATACATTTTAACAGTAACCATAAACAGTTTATTTATTTTCCAAACATATGTAAAACCAATAATTTATTACACCTCCTCCTAGTGGAGGAGGTGTAATAAATGTACACATAAAATCAATAATTACTAGCAAAATAGAAGTACTACACAAAAGACATTTTAACCTCTTAACTCCCACCTTGACTGAGGACATTTTCTCCAATTCAGTTTTACCCAAATCTAAAAACTTCTCGACTGGAGCTTGCAGCTACAAAATTGATCTTAACAGATCTTTTCCCCTTTTTTATCATCACTTTTTTGTCACGTTTTTGATGCTCTTTTGTTGCTTTCTTTGTCACTTGTTTGTGGCTTTTTGTCACTCTTTCATCACGTTTTTTTGTTGCATTTGCGTCACTTTTTAGTTGTGTTTTTGTTGCTTTTTGATTGTATTATTGTTGCTTTTCAGCCATGTTTTTGTTGCTCTTTTTGTCACTTTTTTGTTGTATTTTCATCCTCGTTTTGTTGCTGTTTTGGCACTTTGTTCAAGAAGCTTTTAGATTTGGGTAAAGCCCAGTGGCTGCATAGGGACGTCTCTCCCCATCGCCCCCTGCAGCTGACCCTGCTTTGATCTCCTCTAGGGATGGGAATTGATAAGATTTTATTGATATTAATGCCATCAATAATTTTACCTATCGATTCGATTCTTTATCGATTCTCATATCGATACCTGACTTGTCTGTGTGTTGGGGAAAAGCAAGGAATGAATGTGCTTTTGATAAAAGACACATTGTTAGTTTTCCCAAGAAAAAATATTCATTAAATTAAGCAAGTTTCCAAATATACTGTGGCTCCTGCTGGCACTCAGCCTGCCTGCCATCCTCTAAAATATAACTGTAACATTTGTACTTTTCAACAAGTGTCTGTAACTTGTACCAGACTCATGCTGTTTTGTAACACCTAAACAACAGGACTCGGTCTCAGCTCAAACCCTACAGATTTTCATCTATTTCTGCTTAATCCTGCGCTACATTCTCCTTCCCCTGTCCGCTGCTCCGCTCATATAGCGCACTCATAGCGTGGACGGGTAGAGGTATTCCCGCTCTCAGGGCGGGGACAGGCACCCGCAGCCTCCGCTCTGAGCCCCGGGCCTGAGCGGAGGCTGCTGAGGTGCGCTTAGACCGGGGACAGACAGTCTCGGACCCGGTCTCAGAGCACAGCGGCACGGGGAGACAGCGGGCGCATCAGCGAGGCACTGAACCCCGTTTGTCATGTCAATAGCGACGTATCGAAAGTTTGGAAAGAAACAGCAATACAGCGCAAATAAACGGAGCGTTCGCAGCAGCAAAGCGAAAACGTAGAACTGACACGTTTATAACAATGGACTGTTTTAACAAGCCCAATGCCCATCTCGGCTCGCCCGTTGCATTATGGGTAATGGAATGTCTTTTGGCTACCAAACAATAATGATAGTTAGCGTAAAGCAAGGAAGAAAGCTCTGATTTGGACCGTTTTAACCGCTGGAAAGTTGATGATTTAAAGAGCCTGTTACAATATTAGCTTAAAGTCTATTTTTACAACCGGGGCTGCGTACGGAGATAGTCAGAAACGAAACTGCCATTCATACGAAGAGATGCTGTCAAAAGTGACGACCAGTCCTTGTTCATATAGTTGGAATAACTATGTCAGAAAAACATTTGTGACCCTTGAAGGCGACTGTTGGACAAAGTCCAGGCTCTGAAACTGTGGCCTCATGTCGCCGATATTCACAACATTTAAACTGAAATGAGAAATAAATACATAGAATCCTTCTTTTTTTTGTCAATAAGGAGGTGGACAGTAGACAATCTTTTCTTAATTGTGACCAGAGAGATCCACATACACACATAGGCTATGCCATCTAAATGTACTTTATTTTTATTTTTTTTACGAGTGATCTGATGGTACAACAGAGCTAATCGGTCGCTAATTTGACAGACGGAAATTTACCCACTGTATTTAACATCAACACCATTTTGGAACTTTCCCCTGTGATTACAAGACGAATTCAAATGATTTAAAAAGTGAGGGTGTCTCTGTCGGGCTGATCCCTGGTCCTGTCGTTCCCCTGTCCACGATGGTCCGCTCCTGCTTACGGAGCCGCCGTCCTGACTTTTCCCTCGCTTTCAAGATATTGACAACTTAAATATTTGCAAGAAATGTCACTTGAGACTTATAGTCTGTAAACCAATGCCCGTATGCCTTATAGTTCACGGTTATGGCTCAATATACTTCAGTGTTCATGCTCCGCTACCTGAACTCGCTCACACATTTCAATGATGGAGTGGTTTGTTTGGGCCGAAATTAGGAGCCTGATTGACTCACGCATGCGCAGTCGAGATAGGCATTGGGCTTATTGACGACACTCTTTCGTCTCTCGTGAACACGCAATACGGAGGGGAAGGGCTAAGCAGAGGCTAAGAGATAGAATTGAGATTGGGCCGATGTTTCCCTGCTTACTTCGAAGCAGCGTCAACAGACTCGGAGAACTATGTTATTACGCACGTGCGTCTAGCTCCGCGGCACAAAAAGAGTGTTTTCAAAGCGGGAGCATCGATAAGAGGAATCGATAATGAAGAAGACGTACGGTTCCGATGCTTTGCTCAAACAGAACCGGGTCTACTCCATGCCCACAACCGTCTTCATGGAGATGAGCTGGAGATGTCACACTCCCAGCAAAGTTTACAAGTCAGGTCTGAGTAGCAGCTCAGTCACTCATAGTTTGCCTTTTGTTTTAGTTTTATTTCTCTCCACCATGGAAGATTACTGGTGCATGTTCGGTAAACTCCATTACTTTGGCCAAAGGAATTGTTTTGTTTTTTGTTCTTTCTGTAGTTTAAAGTGCAAAGACCTGGGGTCTCATTTATAAAGCCCACGTACGGACAAATGAGGCCAAAACCTTCCGTACGAACTGTTCTGCGCCAAAGGTGGTATTTATAGAAATCAAACTGAACGTGAAACATTACGCACCGCCACACTAGGTTTGTACCTGGCGTACGCAGTCCGCAGAAACGCTGCAAACACACGAGGAGAGGCGAGGGAAAGCAGCAAGGGGAGGTCGGATTGAGGAAATGAAGTCTGGTGCACATTTTAAACTGCTCATTTCTTTATTTTCTACAGGAATGATTAAGATCATTAAAAATAAAATCTAGGAAATCAACCGTTGGCTTTGTGTAGTGTTTCAATCTTTCGTTTATATACTTAATAAAAATATTGTAGTCATGTGTGACACTCAAAGACGTGCACGCTCATGACGCTCATGCACGGACACCGGAGCGCACTGCCGCCGGCTGCGAGCGAGAAGCAGGAAGGATCCGAGCCGCTCTGTGCTTTTAACCAAAGTCTGACCAACTCCTGTGGAGGCCGTGCGGATGGCTGGTCCAAGGCACAAGTCCATTCAGAGACGCTGCGTAATTACGCGCTGCAGCTCCACAACCTCTCTCTTTCTCATACCACCCGGACTCTGCTCCTCATTCACGCCCAAAGCGAACCGGTGCCTCATCCCCACTGCACGTACAGCGAGCTCAAAAAACAATAGACTATCTGAGTGATTCAAAGCCCACCGAGCTTATTCTGTAGTTTCAGGAAATGTGAGCTCCGTGAACAGCACTGGGAAATATCACAATCAGCGTCTAAAAGGCTCTTCTTTACGTTCTAAAAGTGTATTTCCAAAAGTGTTATTGATGAGACACTGCACTCTGCCAGTAGGTTACTTGTGATCAGAGAAACAGCGGTAACATGTCAGTAAAGATCCACCTCGGCCTCTGCCGTCACTGCTGCGGCGTGTGGCCCCTCCCTCTCTGCTCCCGGGGTCTCGGTAAAACCCTCTCATTATCGCCTCATGTTTAGGTAAATCTCATTCATAAGTTACTTTGCATATCCTTATATGGTGACATGGAGGCGTGCAGGGGCGTGACGTGAGGAGGGTCATGTGCGCACATTTCTGCTCCAGGTGGAATCAGTGAAGGGGAGTTTACGTGGTGCTGCGCGTACGGAGGGTTTCATAAGTCCCAATTTTTTCTCCGTACGTGAAGTTTGGGTTTTACTCGTACGGACTCTTATAGGCAGATTCTCACGGACAGTTTCATAAATGAGACCCCTGGCCCCAGATAAAGCAGGAGAAAATGGATGGATTGGAGCAATTACTGTCACAATTCGGCCTTCTGTTACCCTGTTTTGGTTTGTTTCGTGTTTGTATCTGTTCATGTCCTTGGTGTTTTATTTTGACGTGTATTTTGGTCTTTGTGATTTTCTATTTGACTTCCCTCATTAATTGCCTGCCTCGCCCTGATGTGTTTCACCCGTGTTCCGGTTCCTCATGTATTTATACCCCTGTGTTTCCCTTGTTCTTCGTCGTGTCATTGTCAGCCCCGGTTTGTTTGAGTTTTATCATCTCTCGATTTTGTTATTTTGGTTTTTGTCATTTATTAAACATCACCAGTTTTGTTGCAGTCCTGCATTTTGAATTTTATTTTCTTCACTCCATGTCCAACCATGACAATTACGGTACATTGTAGCAGAGTGGTTGATTCTCCAGCACTATTGCTTCAAACAAGACATTAATGGTAAGCTAATGTTAAGTTAAGTGTAAGTTACCCAGTAATACTAATGTGCAATATTTATGCTATAGTCACTCACAAAGGCTTTGATGCCAGTGCACCATTTTTCATTGTCATTATCATTACATTGTTTAGTTTTATTGTGTTGTTGTATTCATCACTATGTTGCGTTTCATTCAGAAAAGTCATCTGACGTCTTCTCGATCAATAAAAAGGGTGTTTTTCAGATTGTAACCAATGATTCTGCATCAATTTGTCTGTTCATGCTTTCACCAAAAACAATTATAAATGACTGGAATTTGCTTTTTACGCATCACACACAATGGATGTTTCAAAAACTGTGGACAGAGCTTTTAATGTATTAAATTACTACTGTAAACCTACATTTTGTTGCGTTAATTCACTTTTCAACCTTAGCATCTGTCAGATGTTAACATAACTCTTGGCAGATGACCCAAATTCTTTAAGGTAAATAATCACAAGACTTTATCAACACATCAACCCCTAAGAATTGTGATATGTATTTTGATGTTAAAGCCACACTGCAGAACAATCCAGGGTATGTGCTGCTACGGTATGCCACAAAACTCTGCACCGACAAAGCTATTGGGGTGGGGGCTTTTTCTGGTAGGTCTTTTCATTCTACAAACTACATTTTATTGTGAGTCAGAGTTGGCATTGAGATCATTTAAGCCGTGCCCCACACCTTTATTTAGACCTACAAACTACATTTTGTTGTGAGTCACAGTTGGCATTGAGATCCCAGGTCTAAATAAAGGTGTGGGGCACGGCTTAAATGTCTGCACTGACCACCAATCTTTTGCAATTACTCTACCTACTCTGCGATATTAGGCCTAAGCCCTTGATGGAAAAAGTCTGGACGCCCCTGCTCTATTGCATAGTAAATCTCAGATTCCCAGCGCTGCTTCATCTTGCAACCCTGATAGCCTTTTAAGGCGTACCTGATAACAGCAAAAAAATGCCTGATAATCTGAGCAAAGTGGGTTGTGAAACTTCTTTGAGGTAAAATGAGCTGATCTCCTGTTGTGTACACGTGTGTAAAGCTCTAAAATTGACATGTAATTTTCAGAGAAAGCAATTTGAGGCTTTGTGGCGCTCTGCTGTGGTTATTTTAGTGCCCAGCCCCAGTTTAAAGGTCCTATATCATGCAAAATCGACTTTTTTGAGTTTTTAGCCATGTTGTTATGCTATTTCCTTATCAAAAACACCCCCAGAGCAGTTTTTGGCTTCATTCACGCAGTTCTAAGTAATCCTCCTGAATCCTGCTCTCTGAGCAGCTGCTCCACCCTCTCCTGGTAAACGACTGAGCTGTTCAGTTGTGTCGTCACAGCGGAACGGAAGTGCTCTACGTCTGTAATGTAATGCCTTACGGCCTGATTTGTATTTATAAAAGAGCGTTTTCATTTTTAAAAAAAAACAAAAAAAACAGCAACTCTCCGACGCGTCTGTGCTGTCCCACGACGCTAATCAAGCGCACCCACGGCTGGAGGATCCATGGATCCGAGCATAAGTGTTGTTTTTGAAGACTGAGCTCTTTCTAACCTACTCCGGACACCGCCTGTTCTTTTTTCTTACCGAACGATAATGCCACGGATGCGCGTTTGGCTACGAGAGGAACAGGACTATTTAACCTTCCTAAAGAAGAGTGCACTCGCCAGAAGTTGGAATTTCTTTCCGGGATTAAGCTAGCTACTCTATCAACCAACCTGATGGATGCTTGGTGAACCTTGGCCAGAATCAAAGTGGATTACCTTTTATAACCAACGCGATCTCATGGGGAAGCCATGCTGAGCGTTAGCCATTTATGAAACTGCTTTGCACATGTCAACTCCTTATTACTGCATTATGTGAAGTAACTTCACTTTTTGCAGCAATATTTATATTTATAATACTGCAAATGTGGAATGAGCGGAGAGAGGGTGGAGTTAACTGAATCGAAGCGTCTTGTCTTCCGGGTAGGGAAAATACCCCCAAAAATACGTATATTTCTCTCAAAAATGAGTACTCCATAGTGATAGAGGTACAATTTATCATATATATGCCTATACTTTACTTTGGAATGGCTAAAATAGCATGATACAGATCCTTTAAGAGGACAACCAGGATAAAACGGGTAGAAAACTCCGATTGTATCATTCCCATACAGTAGGGGGCGCATGACTTTGGCCTCGTCTTCACCTCAAAAGAAGAAAAGTCTAACTGCTAAACAAACGAGCGGTGTATGTTTTGGTAGAGATGTGTTCTCCGTGTCTCCCCGCTGAGGTGTGGACCTACGTGTTCAGACTTCTCTCTCTCTCAGACAGACTGAGGGTCAGAGCCTCGTGTAAATACTTCAGGGACCTGGTGGACAGCGCTCTGTGGAGGAACTGGACCGTGGAGCTGCGGTCGAGCGGTGAGGAGTATGAAGAGGACTTCTGGCTGATGCTTCGCCACTTGGGAGTGACCTCCGCGAGGCTCTCTTCTACAGTGGGGTATGAATTTTTGTAAGTATAACATCAACCTGTCCAGGGACTGCGGGTGGAAATTAGCATTTTTGCTATAACCTGGCACATGACATCTCTTCTTTTTTAGACTAATGTTGTTTGTGCATTGTCCCTAATCAAATAAATAAAGTAAAAAAAAAAAAAAAAAAAGTTAGCACACTACTCACATAGCCTAGTCAATAGATCCTACAAGAAGCTGCATTAAAGCACGAAATATTACTGATTGGTACCAAGGCAATAAGCTACTAAAACTTTTGATTTGACGAAATGATGCGCCGCTGTCTTTCCGCTCTAAAATACGTGGCTTCAAATGGCTCTGAAACGTGCGCTTAGGGACCGTCTACAAATAACAATTGCCAACTGTTTGAGAAGTCGACAGGCAAATGAAAAAAACTTACTCTGTTTGATTGAATAATAAAGTACAATTTAAATGAATAATCATCCACAAAATTTCAGTGAAACGGAATGTTGCACAGCATTTACTAACATGTCTTTTAGACTTATGCATAGCCTACTTGACGCATTCATAGTAACCTTCAATAGCAATATAAAAATGATATAAAGTAGGGTGTTGAAAAATATCGATTCGCCGATATATCGCGATATTACGTCGCGCGATTCTCGTATCGATACAAAGCGCCCGTATCGATATTTAAACATCTATTTTTGGGGAAATATTCATTGCAGCGTCTCTCTTTGGTCCTGCACTTTTACTCCCGCCCGCTAGATGGCAGCGCATCGCGCAGCCGCTTGAGTAACACTAGAATTTAGTGAGAGTTAGAGAAACACAGGAAGAGCTTAGCATGGAAAAGAATGAGCTATGAGACGCTACGGGCTCTTTTAAACTCTACATTTGGCTTTGGCTTTTACAGCAAAGACAGAGACCTGGATTATTACGAGAGCCACAGCTTTGTGCATATTGCTGAGTGCGTCGCCGCTGCGTTTGGAGAGGATTTATCTTCGTAGCATGGATTTATCTTCGTAGCATTTTATTACGGAATTAAACGAAACCGAGGTGAAACTACAGTAAATACAGCATACTCATGTTAAACCTGTGTCTCGCCACTGCAGTACTACGACACAAGTTTAAAAAGAGCCTGCTGTAGTTAGTTTCCCCTCTGCTAAAGTTGTGTGCTACTGCTGCGCGTGATGCCCGTGTCATTATGTCCCTGATCTACGAGTGACACCCGTTGTGGAGTAGACACAATTTTAAATGCCCCGTCTGAGTTATTGTATATTTTAATGGATGAAACCCATAATAGTTACTGATCGCCAAGGACTCCCAACTATAGAAATACTAGAAAACGTGCATCCCCAGTAATTGGTTTCATTACTAGGTTTCCAAGAAATCTGTTTTCCGTTCAAAGGTACATAATCACCATAAACACCACAGTCACAAGCACATTAGTGAAAAGCATTTATATCATAAGATGGATAGATCAAATGTATTTTATACAAATCTAATGAAGGTGGACTAGTTTACTGAATAGTTGTTTCCAAAGTAGTAAAAAAAAATCGCAATAATCGTCTAATTCTTCAATATCGGGATATATCGTATCGTATCGTGACCCTTGTATCGGGATACGTATCGTATCGCCTGAGACTAGGCGATACACACCCCTAATATAAAGTATATTAAGGTACAAAATTAGTACCTTAATCAGTCAAAAACACAAAAGAAAAAACCTCGCCATAACGGATACAAGTCATGTGACGCCCATAATAGCCTATCAACACACACGATTGATACCACACTATTTATTTATTTATTTGACCTTTATTTAACCAGGAAAGTCCCACTGAGGGGAAACCGGAGTACCCGGAGGAAACCTACTCAGACACGGGGAGAACATGCGCTGTGCTAGCGGCACGGTAGCACAGCGGTTAGTGCTTGTGCTTCACAGCTCGAAGGTCCCGGGTTTGATTCCCACCTGGATGGGGCCTTTCTGTGTGGAGTTTGCATGTTCTCCCTGTGTCTGAGTAGGTTTCTTCCGGGTACTCCGGTTTCCCCTACCACTAAAATATGTACAATAGGCCAGGAGAGTGTGTTTGAGAGTGCGCATGGGGGACGACGGATGGAAATTAGCGTGTGGTGTGTTTACATGCATGAGACCCAAGTAGGCTCTATCCAGGTGGGAATCGAACCCAGACAGAACCTTCTTGCTGTGAAGCACAAGCGCAAACTGCTACGCCACCGTATAAAATGTGTATATATGTATGTATAATCTAGCTGAATCTGTAACTAGTAGCATACTAACTTTTCCTCACTGTGCTCTCCCCACAGCTTGACACACATCGCCAAAGGGCTGCCGGGACTAACCACTCTGATACTGAACATTGAGTGCTTTACTGAGATGAAAGACCTCAGGAGTTTCATCAACTTGGAGCGTCTGCATGTAGTGTTACATACTCGTGTACGTTTAGAAGAGTTATCCCTCGTTTTGCCTCAGGGGTTGATGCACCTCACAGTGTGCTCAACATTTTGCTATGAAACTGCCGTCCTCCCCGTCGAGATCAGCCCTGATTCGTCGTTTAAGAAGCTCAAGTCCTTGGTTTACCACTGTGACGTTGACTCGCATCCCGTGGATGTCCTACACTTCTTTCTCTCATCTCTACCTGAGCTACAGCACTTATCTCTAAAGACCTACTCGGAATTTTCCTATGAGGGAAACATATCAGATCTGCCTCCACTGCAAAACTGCTCCCTCTCCAGTTTGGAGCTGATGGCTTGTGAAACACAAAAGTTTCCGATGGACTTCATGAAATGTTGAGCAAGTTAACATTTTTACGGAGCCTGGCCATTTTTTGCCAATATGATTGTGCTGATGAGGATGAATTGGATGATAGCACATTGAAGCTGTCCTCCTGGCTGAGGGACCTGCCCGCTCTCACCTCTCTGGTGGTGAGGAGTGGAAATGTGCGTGGGTTTGTCCAGTCAATCCCCTCCTCAGTGACTCGCCTCATCTTTTTACCTCTATTTGTCGACTCATGGACTGAGGACATGTCTGCGTTGTCCGAGCAGCTCCCGGACCTCCACCACTTGCACCTAGAGCCGTATGACAACCTGGGCTCAGCCACGGCGCTCATCCCAGGGTTCTTCCCCAGACTGAAGACTTTGCGCCTGTACCACAAGAGGGTCCCAGAGGATGCCTTCCTGAGTCTGGCCTCTCTGCAGGAGCTGGAGGTCCTGGAGACCGTGGACGAAGAGCCTCTGCCCGCTGCGCTCTTCTCCAAATTCCGAGAACTGACCAACAACAGAGTCCGGATCTACAACAGCCCTGAAGATCGATGGTTATGGACCTGTGACTGCTCGTATTACATATCAACAGACTACTGGGCATAAGTATAGACCAAGTAAAACGCCAAAATCAGGACTAAGCCAAGTTTAAACCCGCCCACACAAGTGTAATTGGTTGCTTTTCGGTTAAACAGTAATGAGAACAAAATGGCCGGTAACATAGACCTTCTTTGAATATAAATTACCTTCTGCTGCGGTTTACAAAAGTAAATTTGATCAATCTGTCAAGTCAGTAGCTTCAACAAAAAGCATAAAAGGTCTCCAAATACTTTCAAATAAGTCCTTTTTTCTTCTTGAGGTCTGTTCCAATGCTTGGGATATAAACCTAAAATGATAAAAGATGGATCCCAAGGGAACTAATATCTTTTACAGTTTGCCTTATTTAAAACCAAAAGTCCTCATTTTTCAACATTCCCAAATACAATTTTACCTTTCCTTACACTCTATTATACATGATGTGTCTGGAATATTTGGATTGTATTGATTTAATTTTACTGGAGCGACATAAACACAAATGAGCCATTTTTATTGAAATAACCTCAACCCAGAATGAATACAATAAATTGCTCATGGGCTTCACTACAAACTCATCTCTTTTCCTCTGCTGACAAATGTAGATAATATTTTCCAGTCTTCTCATTTTAAGGCTGAATTATTTGACTTTGAAAATAGTAAATAGTTTGTGAATAGTGAATTTTTTCCCTAATTTTCTCTAATCATTTCTTCTTATATTTTGGTCTTTTGTTTCATATTTGTTTGTTTTGAGTTTCCCACAGCTCAGTTGCTCTTGTGACGTTTAGCAACATGTCACTTTAAATGTTCCTCTCTGTGGCTAAAAGTGCTCCTTCTAGATCTGTTCTTTTCACTCTATTTGTATCTGATGTCTTTCCGATCAAAAGGGAATAAATAAAAGCAGGCGTTTTTGTATCACATAAAAATAAACAGCGTGAATGTGAATTTTCTGTTTTTTCTTTCAATGACAAAAACATTTGACATGATGTAGAAGTTGTACATGTTTTGGTTTCCAAATAAGGAGTGGCAGGTTCACAGATGGAAACGTTAATTTGTCGCATCTGCAGCTTAAGTCAAACCACATTCAGTTGTCATGTCTTTCATAAACCACTGAAAGGGTGTTCTACAGCCGTCATGTTTGTAGGATGAAGCTGCTGTACAAAAGTAAAATACAGCCGTCCATTAACAGTGAATGTTCAAAGAAAATAAAGGATGAATGAATAATCTAACAGGAAGAAACTGCTGATTTCAGTCATAAATACAATGTTTGATTAAATCAACAATTTTCCAATATTATTACTATCCCGTAAGCTCTCAGCTCTCACCTGCTCTATATTGTCTATATTGTTCCTATTGGATGCAGTACTATTGAATTTCCTACCTCACCCAAATTAAAGAAGTGCATTTTATCATAAACAATAGGCTGATTATCTCTAAGAATTCATATATTCTAGATTTGTTTCAAAATGTATTTTTATGAACATGTTTCAGTTTTTTTAAACAAATGACGTACATGTGAACAACTTTAATATGTATGAATGAAAACAAAACAAAAATAAAGGTAAAAAAAAACTGAAACGACATAAACCCTGCACTTATGTAGAATTGTAAAGTAAAAGGAAAAATACAAATACAAATATTAGGAGGTTTTCTGAATGCATTTATCATTATAATTAAAGTGTTGCCAACTTGAGAATATGTATCTTTTTCCAGTTGTAAGTAGGTTATTACATTAAATCTCTAAGAAGTTATTGATAAGTAGGGGGGATTTTATTTTCGGGAAATTAGACGTCTGGTTGGCATCACCAAACTCAGTACAAGTATATGTGTAGGTACAACTCCAAATAGTGACAATACTGGATCTGCTGAGAGTGCGACTTTGTAAATTCCTGACGTCCCATCTATTCTAGATTTAATATTGAATGTAAACCTCTTTCTAAAAGGCTTTGGCATCTGTTGTACACTTGAAAGAATGTTTTATTTCCCATGCTAATGCTGCTTATAGGTTTTGTTTGTGGCAAAAAGATCGAAACTCAATAGTATCATTCCCGTGCAGTAGGGGGCGCATGACTTTGGTCTCGTCTTCACCTCAAGAGAAGAAGCTCCACGGCGGGAGTATCTTGTTTCTGGAAAAGTCTACAAGCGGTTTTGAGTAAATAAAGATGTGTTCTCTGTGTCTCCCCCATGAGGTGTGGACCTTCGTGTTTAGACTTCTCCCTCTCTCGGACAGACTGAGGGTCAGAGCCTCGTGTAAATACTTCAGGCACCTGGTGGATAACGCTCTGTGGAGGGACTGGACTCTGGAGCTGCGGACCAGGAGCGTTGGTGATGATGAGTATGATGAAGAGGGTTTCTGGAGCATGGTGCGCTGCTGGAGAGTCACCTCCGCTCGGGTGACCTCCCCCAACAGCTTGAGGTTAACACGCGTCGTCAAAGAGCTCCCGGGGGTCACCACTCTGGTAAAAAACATCGGTGTCATGACGATACAGGACTTAAAGCATTTCACCAGCCTGAAACGTCTGGATCTAACGTCTAGCAGCGATTTATGTTTGAAAGACTTTACCCTCTTCTTGCCCCAGTGTTTGACACACCTCAGAGTGTGCCAGTTTTCCTATAACACACCCGAGCTCCCCCTTGAATTACCATTCACGAAGCTCAAGTCTTTGGTTTTCCATTCTGCTTTTGACTCCCATCCGGTGACTGTGCTGCACTTCTTCCTCTCCTCTTTGCCTCAGCTACAGCACCTCTCCCTAAGGATATACACAGACAATTTCTTTGAGGGCAACGTATCAGACCTTACTCCACTGCACAACTGCCCCCTCTCCAGTTTGGAGCTTTTGGACTGTTACACCAATAAGCTCCCACTTGAATTAATGAAGATGCTGAGCACTTTGCCCTTTCTGCGGAGCCTGGCCATTGTTTGCCTCTGTACTGGTGATGTTGATGTTGATGATGATACATCACACAAGCTGTCCACCTGGCTGAGGGACCTGCCCGCTCTCACATCTCTGTTGGTGACGTGTTTAGATATTGGTGGGTTTGTCAGGTCCATTCCCTGCTCAGTGACTCGCCTCATACTTGTACCTCTGGAGGTCAACCCATGGACTGAGATCATGTCCGCATTGTCCACGCAGCTCCCGAACCTCCACCACCTGCACCTTCAGCCACATGACGCCCTGGGCTCAGACACGGCGCTCATCCCACGGTTCTTCCCCAAACTGAAGACTTTACGCCTGTCCCATAAGAAAGTCCCAGAGGACGCGTTCCTGAGCCTGGCCTCACTCAAGGAGCTGGAGGTCCTGGAGACGCTGGACGAGGAGCCTCTGCCCGCTGCGCTCATCTCCAAACTCAGAGAACTGACCAAGAACAGAGTCCAGATCTGCAGCAGTTCTGAAAACGTGTGGAACTTGCCCTGTTCCTGCCGGGATGGCACTTCAACACACTACTGGGTGTAAGTATTCACCTTAATCCGGACGTTCCAGTGGGCGCTGCCATGAGTTGTGCCCTTCACTCGTTTTAGGACTGCAGACGTCCAGAGAGAATCAGTTACTACACGGACACAAAGCTGTTTTCATTCCGCCCGGAGAAACAGAGCAGTGTTGACTTGTTGGTGCAAATGAATATCGGACATTTCACACAAATCAATCTACTCTGCATCAGATTTTAGGGGCAAACATGTTCGTTCTCCACTTAGTGAAAGCACATTGCGCTCTACTGGAAATGTCAATACAACGAAACCTGCCCAGACAGGACTGAAAAGTGCAAGATCAAAGAACATTTGGTGAAAATCATTCCTGTTCAGTTGGACTTTAAAGCCATACAGCAGCTCACACAGCATCAATTGGTTCTTCATTTGGAGCGGGACATCTCCGGCTCGTCACCACCGTTGCCTGTTTTGCTTTGACTACAGGAGGCCAAACATTAGCTCCTCCTCCAAGTGCCTTATTTTGATAACCCCAGTGTGAGCACGTTTGTATCGTGATTGTTTATGCTTTGAGTTTTTAAGTTGCTGTTAAGTTGCTGTTTTGATGAAACATGTAATTTTAAATGTTCCGTAGGGCTTTTTCTTAGTCCGTTCTGTTCTCTGCACATGCTCACACATAGGACATAGGACCTGTCTGTTTAAAATGTCAGTGCCCTGGTGTGCTCTCCAAATTGTGTTTCAGTATAATGTGTAATATCTTATTTTTCACCACTGTAATAAAAGACCTACTTCTTTGTATCCAAAACAAAATGTTCGAACATTAATAAAATAGCATTTGAAAATGAAGGAAATAATACAGGGTGTTATTGACTCATTTTTCTTCTTCTTTTCAACAGATACAAACATGAATTTAATTGTAGAAAAAGCAGTCTTATTTTCCAAGCATGTATAAAACAAATGACTTGCGTTGAGTTTTCATTGCAATTTTCTTTTGCATAAAAAGTAGTAGGAAGGAAGGCTTTGCAGTACTCAGTTGGAGCTCTATTTGACAAAAGAACAATCTGGATCTTATAGAATAAAAAGAGCATAAGAACATTGTCTCATGCCCGTGCACTAGGGGCGCCTGACTTGGCGTTGTCCATCTCGATAGAAGAAAATCCACCGCGGAAATGTCCTGTGGCTTCTGAAAAGTGAGCGGTGTTTGATTTTACAATACGTGGATGTTTGGGTAAATAAAGATGTCTTTTCTCTGGCTTCCCTCTGAGGGTTTGGAGCCTCGTGTTCAGACTCTTTCTCTCAGACTGAGGGTCAGAGCCTCGGAGGAGCGGTGATGATGAAGAGGACTTGTTGCGTCTGCTCCGCCGCTGGAGAGAGACCTCGAGTCAGCGCTCCTCTCTTCTCCTCCTGTGGTAAAAGTTAGCACTATTTACACACTCCTGAGCTGACTGTATCTCAAACGAATGTACGTTCATACAATGTGGGCAAAGCTACTCATTGTTACTAGACAAATTACAACTTTGAATTTTATTAAATTATGCGCCCTAGCTGCTCTGAAATACTGTACATAGCTTCAAATGGCGCAGAACGTAGGGACCGTCAACAAATTCCAATACCAACAGTTTGAGAAAAACTGCAATAGCCAAACTTGCAGTTTGAAAACGACAATGCCAAATTGATTATGAAATTAAAATAAATTACAATGAGTAAAAAAAAAAAAAATGTGACGACAATTACTCTGGAATACACATCACTTTGTTTTAGGTTCATACATATTAATATTTTTTATATTTAATGTGGTGTAATAATAAACATCTTTTATATTTATACAAATAGAATATTGAGACCTTCTTTATGATTGATAATCTTCAATGCAAATGTATTTTAAAGTCACATTGGCACCAGTCAATGATTATACGAACCTACTATGATCTTTATATGTAATATCTGCTCCTTAATAGGGGTGATCGCCTTGTCGTCACGTCCGAGGCTCTGGTCCCGTATGACGCCTGGCTGCACAATAAGCCACGGGACTTGTGCAGCTCTTCCCTAGACTCTGCACCTCGGAGGTCTCCAGCAGGTTCCAGAGGATGCGTTCCTGAGCCTGGCCTCGCTGAAGCAGCTGGAGATGCTAAATGTGGAGCCTCTGCCCGCTGCGCTTGTCTCCAAACTACGAGTAATTGGTAATGACCAACTACAAAGTCTGGATCTACAAGAGACCGTAAAAGCCGTGGATGTGTCAGTGTTCATTTTACATCCCAGCAGACTACTATAGGTTCTCTTGGCGGTTTTAATTTCTTTTTTCAGTCTGTTTTGAATTAATTTACCTTCTAGCTTGTTTCCTGAATTAAATGCTATTTTCTTTTCATTCAGGGTTGTCTTCTGTGATTTAGTTATCCAGGGCTATTTTTTAATTCATGCAGTCCTTATATTTGATGTCTAGTGGCGCAAGGCTAGTCTTAGGCTAGCACATTTCTACAGTAACAGCTAGCCTGACCCACTCCACAGTGCACCTGAGGCAAATCACTAGTGATATAAATGTCTGTGTCGACAGAATAATTTTAACCATTTTGCATGTAAAATAACTTATAGCTTCGTGGTTGTAAGCTATGCAGCGGCGGAGTGATCTTCTAGAAAATAGTCCCTCAAAATGCGGTAATTCATGTGATGCAAGGTCAGTTATATTTCAAAAATTATTCCATCGACACAGACATTTATATCGGTAGTCTGGTGTTATAAGTGATTTGCCTCAGGTGCACTGTGGAGTGGGTCAGACTGTTTTTAATGCAGATTAGCTGTTACCGTAGAAATGCGCTAGCCTCAGGCTAGCCTAGCACCACTAGACTCTTCAAATGTAAGGACTGCATGAATTAAAAAAATAAAAATAAATCTCCAGAAATCAACAACACTCTGGATAACTAGGAAATGAGGCCCTATGTCACAAATCCTGAAATATCCCTTTAAAGGAACAGGCCACCGTTTTTACATACTGAGATATGTTCTTACCTGAGGTTAGATGGGTTGATGCGTACCTATCTGGTTGTTTTGCGTGCCCTCAGTCACACGAAACGAAGATGTTGTTAGCATTTGGCCTCTCCCAATGTATTCCTATAGCTCCAAACGGGGGTGTAGTTGAAGCTACCACACTCTTCCACGGGCACGCACAAAGACCAGACAGGTACGTATCAACTCGTCTAAGCTCAGTAAAGAACATATCTCAGTATGGAAAAACGATGGCCTATTCCTTTAAGACCGAACTGCTGTTGTGGAGCTAACCAATAATAGAAAGCTGCAGACCCGGAGCCGAGACAGATCCACGACGGTGAGGCAGATCCGCCGTGATAGTGCGCCCTCTGTTGGTAGGAGCAGATCCACGACGGATATTTGTTAATATTTTATGTTTTACAGTTATTGTTAGGGTTAGTTTAAAATCGTTAGGATTAGGGATAGGTTAAGATTAGGTTAGGTTAGGGTTGTTCGCTGCTGTTGATGCTGTTCGAAGTTATGTTATCTTTATCAACCAACAGAAGCATCTTGTTTTGTTTTCATGAAAATTTGAAAATAACTAAGCCAACTAACTCCTCACGTGCGTGAAGTAGATCAACATATCAATCAACATCAACCTTCCTAAAAGCTGATCGGTCTAGATCCGCCTTATCCAGCAGAAGGCCCACTATTACGGTGAATTTGCTTCACGGTAGATCTGTCTCGGCTCCGGGTCTGCAGCTTTCCCCTACTCGAGCTAACTAGTCCCTTTTTGCTAAAAAACAAAAAGCTCTCAACTGTTGCCTAAACTCGTTTCTTGCTCTTACAGACCTGCACTTACCCATTGTTCACTTGAGTTAATTAGAAGCTTGTCTCAGCCAGAGGTCATAATGAGACAGAGTTGAGACGTAAACAGGGCGTCCCAAAGCTAATGCTGTGCTAATTTAGCCTCTGACTTCTTGGTTCGCGCTGGAGGAAAATATGCTATTTTTAAACACACAACAGCGCACATGGTCTGTTTTTCTGTCACTAATGTCATTTTTACAATGTAGCTCTACCGTCCCAAAATACGTTTACCCTACCACAGGAAAATTAATTGATTACCACAGCTCTAACCATACAGCCAGGGTCTCCCCCAGTGTTTGCCTGTTATTTGGGTTTTAGCGCTCACGGCTAGTGGCTAAAGGCTATGCTACGATACACCAGGCTATGGCTCTTTGTTGATGAGAAGTGTGTAATAAACCATAAATACAAACGAGCACAACGGAGAGTGCAGTCATTGTAAAGGCCGCTTTGTACGTAGGTGATGGTTTTATTGACTTAATTGGTGCTTATTTCTTGTAGCTCCGATTGGGAGTCTTCTCACTGTCTCATGGCCCCAAGACATATTCTTGTCGCTAATCCAGCCACTAAAGTTAACTCTCCTGTCATCCTCGTTGGACTAGTAGTGCAGAGCTTTGCGGGACAAAGGAGCTTTGCGGGACAAAGGTATTTCCAAAGTAGCTCCATATGGTCTTGGGGCAGGTCCACATCTATTGGGGTGCAAAGGGGTGCATTAGAGCCTCATTTAACCTCTTACCTTAACCGAGTGCATTTTCCCCAGTTCGGCGTCACCCAAATCTAAAAGCTTCTCGACTGGAGAGCAACAGTGTAATGCCTCATTTGAAAGCTAAGGCCTATAAAACTGATCGCAGCATTTTGGAAGTGTTTTTGTTGTGTTTTCATCGCTTTTGTCCTGCATTTTTGTAGTTTTTTTGTTGTATTATTGTTAGTTTTAGATTTGGGTAAAGCCAAACTGGAGAAAATGCTCTTGGTTAAGAGGTTGAAATATTGAATTCGTTTGCTTTGGAGCGGGTTTTTGGGTATGGGGCGCCCGAGGCTCATGTAAAGAGTAGACTTTAGAATAAAGATGGGTGGCACTATCAAAAGTTTGTTTTTCTGATGTGTCTGAGTTGTTGATCAGTAAAAATAAAAGTGTTTTTGTTGGCAAATGTAACCCCCTCCAAACCAATCAGCTCGAGCCTTTTTAGAAGGATTTTAACATTTCGGATCTCTTACAGCGCAAGACTAATGTGGAGTAACAAGTACCCTGAAATATATATGGGTATTGTTATTATATTATTTGTGTGCAGGCTATAATATTCAATATTCTTTAATTTAGATAGACAACAGTTTAAATATTGTGGGTGATGGGAATAGGAAAATAAGTATGTTATGGTTAAGTAAGGTTAAGTTATACTTTATTGTCCCCGTTTGGAAATTTGTCCTCTGCATTTGACCCATCCTTCGATGCCGCCGGGGCAACACGTAAGGAGCAGTGGGCGACGTCAGTGCCAGGCTGATGGTCAGTATCGACTGGCTGGAGGACTCACCTGTTGTACATGTTTTTTTTAGTGAAACCGGAGTACCTGGCGGAAACCTAACTATTACTTCATTTGCATGGTTTCCTATGTCTTTCTACTCAAACTGTTCAAAATGAATAAACACGTTTGTATAACAAAGGAGGTCATAAACAGAATGTTCTTATTGCATTTCTTTCTATTGAAAAATTCTGGCGATAAAGCAATTGTGTTCATTCAAGAAATGAATTTTAACAATAACCAAAAACAGTTTATTAATTTCGTAAGCATATGTAAAACAAATAATTCAAACTTACAGCGAGTTTTCAGTGCAAAATGTGTTAATTTGTCACATAATTTACCATTATGCGTCTCCTGGTAGAGGAAGTGTAATAAATGTACACATCAAATAAATTATTACTAGCAAAATACAAGTAGTACAAAGTAAATAAATAAATCTCATTTTTGGCTACCTGTTGTAAAAGAGCCAACAACACCCCAAGAGTACACAGGTGAAACAATAAAGAGTATACAGGTGATGTTATTCCTGCTCCGCACTCTTGGTTGACGTACCTCCTACGATGCTTTTCAGGTCAACTGTACGGTCGTCAGCTGGTGCCATCATTCAGGAAGAAAATGGATACAATGCAAAGAAGCAACAACTACAATACATCGTAGCAGAGCGGTTGATTCTCCAGCACTGTTGCTTCAAACAAGACATATTAACGGTAAGTTCATGTTAATTGTAAGTTGCCCAGTAATACTAATGTGCAAACTCATGTGAACCGGTTTGCACTTTAGTAAAATACAGCTATCGATATTTAGTTTTCAGGGAGAAAAGTTGTACTTTTTTATTGCTTTTTTGTACCCGTTGATAATTAATTTTACTTGCTGCATTGAGTTGCCTTGTACGGAAACTCACTGTTGCCAGAGTGACTGAAACATTTTTGACTGCCCTTTCTTGTTCGAACGTAATACCAAGTCGTTAAAACGTATTGCCAACTCATTCAAACGTAGATGACATCTCGTTCGAACGTAATACGATCTCGTTTTAACGTGTTGCCAATGTCGTTTGAACGAGTTGCCAAAGTCGTTTGACGCTTGATGGTGCGGCAAAAGAGCCGCTTCCTGTGATCCAGCCCAGTGGCGCCACCAGGGGGTGGCCAGGGGTGGCCGTGGCCACCCTGGCCGACTCCTGGCCACCCCATTGGCCACCCCACTGGCCAGTGTTAATTGTAGTACTGTAGTATCAGTTATGAATGTTATTGGATCATTAGTAACATTAAATATAAAAAAACAAAACAAAGTATAGCAGTAGACGATTCCTTAAGTTTTTCTGATACTTTTCTACGGGCCGGTTTACTACAACAGTAAATACAATTGTGAAATTATGGCTGATAGTTTTGGTTTGCCACCCCAAGATTTTAAGTGGCCCCATCTGGCCACCCCTATGAACAATTTCTGGAGGCGCCACTGATCCAGCCGTGGGGGGAAACACATAAAGGCTGATTTATAGTCGAGCGTCCGGTCCCGCCCACCGCAGCCCCGTCTGCTTGACGCAAGCCAGAATCGTTCGAACTTCCGCGTAGCTCCTCTGCCTTCACGTTGTGATGTATATTTTAAATATTTTTTTAATAGCATAAAAAGTGAAAACACAAAAGCACTAAATCATAGGAACAATATATTCATGGAAAATAACTTCAAAGAGGGAGACTGAAGGAGTTTGTTGTGTGTTTCCTTGTTTTGCGAAAGGATCAACCAATCACCTCACTTGCGTTCTGCAGCACTGGCCGCGGAGTCACCTTGTACGGCAGGTGCACGTCAGCGGCAGATGCAGCTGTCGCGAACTCCCTGATTGGCTCCCACGTGCGTTCAGCACGTAAACGCGGAGCTGACGCTGAAGTATAAATTGGCCTTAAGGCGTCGTTCCACATAGCGCGTCGTTCCACATAGCGCGAACCGGTGTTCTGTCGAAATCACCCCCCCTGTCGAGAAGTGCCTCCCCCAGCGAATTCGACAACTCTACCTACATTGAAATGACGTAGTAGATATCAAACAGCATAAAGCGCATCTAAACCCAATTTTTATGATATTTTCACATCCGTAAAATGTAAAAATGCCCTTGCTTTTGTATGTATAAGACATTGACTGTAAATTTAGATTTCCTTCACAGTCAATGGTATAAGATCAAGTTATTTGTTTTTAAGAACAACATGTAGACATCCATGGTGATCTATCTCGATAAATGATATGCACATTTCGGCATCTTCACGTAAATATTATAACTCATTCTTTATCAATTAAATCAGTAATGCTGTGGAGAAGTGCAAATCATAACAAAATAAATGAATGTACCCACGATTAGCGTAAATAAACTACTCAATTGACGGCTTGAAGGGATGAGCGGGAGTCCTCGTCATACGCATGCGCAATAGCAATAAATCATACATTTCGACAAGGAGGTGATTTCGACAGAACACCGGCCGCGCACGCCACGGTCGATACGTGCACGTATCGACACTAGGCCTATGCTTTTAACCATCATGCAGAGGCACAGACGGGTCTCGGCTGTGACAGACAGGGAGACCGCCGTACACTTGTTTAAGGGGACGATAGAAGCAGCGGCGACAGAACCATTATCAGGGCTCAGGTGGAGCATGTTAAACGAGTCTGTGACCAACTCGCTATTAACCTGCAAAAAGAGCCACGTTTCTTTCTCTCGCAACACAGACATACGTGTCTTATTTATTCATGATAAATGTATAAATCACGTGTTTAAAGCACCACATGTTTTGAGAAAAGCCTCTGAAGTGCTGTGACGCGCTGCGCTCCCATGAGTGTTAAAGGTCCTATATCATGCAAAATCGACTTTTTGGAGCTTTTAGCCATGTTGTTATGCTATTCCTTATCAAAAACACCCCCAAAGCGGTTTTTGGCTTCATTCACGCAGTTCTACATAATCCTCCTGAATCCTGCTCCTGTTCCGCCCTCTCCTGGTAAACGACTGAGTTGTTCAGTTGTGTCGTCACAAAGGAACGGAAGTGCTCTACGTCTGTAATGTAATGCCTTATGACCTGGTTTTAATTTAAAAACAGCTTTTTCATTATTTTTGTTGTAAGTTTTTGAAGACTGAGCTCTTTCTAACCTACTCTGGACACGCCTGTTCTTTTTTCTTACCGAACGATAATGTCACGGATGCGCGTTTGGCTACGAGAGGAACAGGACTATTCAACCTTCCTAAAGAAGAGTGCACTCGCCAGCAGTTGGAATTTCTTTCCGGGATTCAGCGACTTTATCAACCAACCTGATGGATGCTTTGTGAACCTTGGCCAGAATCAAAGTGGATTAACTTTTATAACCAACGCGATCGATGGGGAAGCCATGCTGAGTGGTGAGTCAATCAAAACACGTGTTAGCGTGTGTGTTTGCCATTTATGAAACTGCTTTGCACATGTCAACTCCTTATAACTGCATTATGTGAAGTATCTTCACTTTTTGCAGCGATATTTATATTTATAATACTGTAAATGTGGAATGAGCGGAGAGAGGGGCGGAGTTAACTGAATCGAAGCGTCTTGTCTTCCGGGTAGGGAAAATACCCCCCAAAAATACTTATATTTCTCTAAAACATTAGTACTCCATAGTGATAGAGGTACAATATATCATATAAATGCCTATACTTTACTTTGGAGTGGCTAAAGTAGCATGATACAGGTCCTTTAAAATCCCACATGGACGCGCGTCAGATGGTGTGCGTTCGGCTTTTGGCAACTCGTTAAAAGGACATTGGCAACAGGTTAGAACGAGATGGCAATACGTTCTAACGACTTGGTATTACGTTCGAACGAGAAAGCGCAGTCAAAAATGTTTCAGTCACTCTGGCAGCAGTGAGTTGCCGTAGCCTTGTGTACGAAATGCGCGGTATAAATAAACATGCCTTGCCTTGGCCAAGGGAACAAAGTTTGCAAGCCAATATGCAAAAAATGTTCAAAGTTACAATAGTGATCTGTGACAGGAGGAAAAACAGAGTTGATACAAAATGAGGCAATGCCATTTTGTATCATCATCTATGTGGGATCCGTTGGATGTAGATTGTTTTGTCTGTGGTGAGAGATGGAGCATGCCAATGTTTTTGAAGAAGAAGAAACAACTTTATTTATATAGCACCTTTCACAGACATGATCAAAACAACAGGTTACAGAAAAAAATTACATAGGAGCAATCACAGCTCTAAAAGTCTAAACTAAAATTTTGAATTCAATTCGAAATTTGATGGGGAGTCAGCGCAGAGTATAAAATGGGAGTAATGTGTGACCGTCTGCTAGATCCCGTTAAAAGCCGCGCTGCGGCATTTTGAACCATTTGAAGACGATTCAAAGCAGATTTGTTAAAACAAGTAAAAGTGGAGTTACAATAATCTAAACGAGAGGAGATAAGATTATTACTTTTGGACAGCTTTACTCAAAATTAATTGAACCTTAGTTTATACACGCTGTCAGAGATCGTTGTGACCGTTTTTGTATCATGTGGATTTTCCCAGTAATGACAGAGCTATTGGCCAAAAACTAAGAAAAAACAGCGACTATACTTATGGAATTCTTATCTGCCCACCGCCCCTTCAGAATGCTGTGACATGTGAACGCAACCAAGATATGAGAGATGCATTTCCAAGGATAAGGATATTTTTGCCTTCTATCACTACTCCACAACATTTTTAAAAAGGCTCCAAAGTAAAAAGTAAATTTGCTCATGTTAAAAGCCTAATAGTGATCACTCTAGGAACTACGAACAGTAGGTGGCGCTGTGCAGATGTACTGTCAAATGCCACTGACTCGCAACAGTGAAGAATGTTTGTCCCCATTGTGCTACCGCACATGTGGTGAATTTAGGCCCAATTTTTGAAGCCGCAAAGTTTTGAGATTTGTACTTTCTACTTTGAATTCTTAAGTACTTTCACTAAAGTAATATTTGAGCAACTTTTACTAGTATTCGAGTAATGTTTCAACAATAGTACCTGTACTTCTACTCAAGTAATTAAAGTAAGTACCTTAAGTCACTGACCATGACTGACTGCTAATATCAGTCCTTCTGGAGTCTCCTAAAGCCTAAAAAGACAATGCTTTAGTGATGTCAGTGCTCTTACATCACCACAGACTTCCAATAAATATTGGCCTGGTAGTATCACCTTGAAAGCAAGCCATGTTTATGGGGGTATGGTGGTGCAGCTAGAAGGTCCCGGGTTCAATTCCCACCTGGACGGAGGCCTTTCTGTGTGGAGTTTGCATGTTTTCTCTGTGTCTCTGAAAGGAACAGGCCACCGTTTTTCCATACTGAGATAAGACTTAGACAAGTTGATACGTACCTGTCAGGTCTTTGTGTGTGCTCGTGGAAGAGCATGGTAGTTTCCAACTTTACCCCCGTTTGGAGCTATAGAAATATGCTGGGAGAGGCCAAATGCTAATATCATCTTTGGTCTTTTTGTGTGACCGAGCGCACGCACAAAGACCAGACAGGTACATATCAACTCGTCTAAGCTCAGGTAAGAACATATCTCAGTAAAAACGGTGGCCTGTTCCTTTTAAAATCAAAGTAATGTTGGTGATTAGCCTATACTGCCTACATTTTACACAGCCTTCAGTGCATGATTTGTGAACCAGACGTCACAGATATTGAATGGGACAAAAACAGTTTTCAAACACACACAAGATTCTCAAATCTTTGCCACTCATTTTACCCCCACAAGCTGACTGCTTGTGAATAGCTGTTTCAAACCACTAGATGTCACCACTTATCAACATTTTAAGTCAAGTGCTAAAGAAACGTCATACATCCACTGAAGCAGCCTGTCTGCAAATCCCCGTTTGCAGTTTTCTCACCGGTTTCCATAGGCATCTTTTCTCAAAGTGCGGGACTTCGTGGCCCTCCTGTCAATGTGAAAATCCCTTGGAGACCCAATATTATCCCAATGATAATTTACTCTATTTAAAAAATTGGGTCATTATTGTAGACTTTGGGAATCTCTGCCATTCGGTGTTTTACTATAATGGACATTGTAGGGCTACATAAATCAGTATTTTGTTGGATTAGGAAAGGGGTGCCTTGTACACTATATGTGTAAAGTGGTAAAATATCAGATTATAAAATAAGGTTAAGGGACCCATCTCCAAATGTGGGGCCAGACTGAGAATCACTTGACTGGAGGATTCACCTATTGTGCATGATTTTGTTTGATGGGAGAAACCGGATTACTCGGACTCCACACAGAAAGACCCGCAGTGTCTGGAAATTTAACTGGGGATTTTCTTGCTGTGAGGCAAGAGTGCTAACCGCTCAGCCATCATAATCTAATTATTCTTACATTTTTCTCAATTGAAAAAGAATTTTAATGTAGTCCAAGAAAGACAAAAAGAAAAAACAAGTTTATTAATTTCCCCAAGCATACAAAACAACTTATTCAAACTTACAGTGAGTTTTCAGTGCAATTTCAAAATATACATCTTCAATAATTAATTTAAGTCTCAGCATTTTTTTTACAACCATTCAGATTTGTGTCCTAGCCAGAGGAAGCTTCAAAAATGTACACATCCAATCAAATTATTATTATTAACAAAACAAAGTACTAAGTCACAAATGAAATATTAAATACAAAACACAAAGCATCTGTAAACAAAGCCCGTAAACAAAAAGAAAACTGTTATATTATCATTTATATATTTGGTTTGTGAGTTCAATAAATACCTAGTTGTAAGTACACATTAAATATTTGGTGTGCAAGTGTAGCAAGTCAGTAAAGGGCTTTTTGAAAATGTGGACCTCAATGCAACTTAAGACCCAACAAAAAAAAAAGGCCAAGTTATGTTGGAAACTTGAATTGTGGTGCGATTCCTGTGGCTAGCTAGTTAGCCGTTTTCTTAAGGATGCCAATTGCTCATTCCGGCTCATTTACATTGGCGTAGGCTGAAGCACTTGTGGATGCTAAAAAGGCCAATTGGTAGTTATTAACAATGTCTTTTCAAACATCATAAACGTTGAAATGACACTTCAGCGAAACATGGGCGTTTTATCGTTCGATTTTATGACGATGGTAAACTTGGCTTTTTCTGCAATCGGATCAAAGTGAGATTAAAATAGTGAGTTGTATTAGGCCTATAGTGAGATAAATTAATGATACAAAAGGGCGGCACAAATGATCAAGAACTGCTAAAATTATTATTGTATGAATCTATGTAACAAATTTCATGAATAGTAGCCAAACTGAAACATTTTTAAGCAAATCTGAAGCTAAGGCTAAGGGACAGGACATGGAGGTTAGCTACCTCACGCTTACCAAGGTACATTTATTTATATTGGAGAATGGATTAGGGGCTGCACCATATAATCGCCGAATTGTTATATTGCAATATTAAGCAACCACAATATCGCAAACGCAGAGAATTTCAATCTGGCTCTTTTTTTAGCCTAAAACAAAAGGAAAAATTGGGAAATGTTCAGTCTTAGTCATGGTCATGTTTTAAGCTAATTTGGTTCTGTTAAGAATTAATTGCTTGTCTTTTCTGTTAGATTTCAAAAGAAATTACGGTCTTGAAATGGTTTGGTGAAACATTGCAATAATATGCTTGGAATATTCAAGACAGTTATTGAGTATTTCAATTTTATTGTGTATTTTTGATCATTTGTGCCCAGGGCTTGACAATAACGCTAGCCAACTTGCTGATCACTGGTAGATTACCATTTTGGCCGTGTGCTATTATCACTTCCTAGCCGCCTTTAAATCAGTTGTATTTAATAACACCAAGAGTTTGTATAGTGAGAAATTTAAACATGGCTTGGGTATACCATAGTTTATTGTAATTTATATACCACCATCTTTAGGCTTTTATTAATATTAAAAAAAGTGAGCCAAAACTTGTCAAGCCCTGTTTATACCCCTTAAAGTAAAACATTACGCCAACTAAAATCATTTTAATTTGAAGTTCTGATTTGCTTTACTGCTACAATTCAGCTGCTACATACAAACCAACAAACACATTTTGTATCCGTTAGTTATTTTAGATTTACAAGCCGACCTGTCTAGCCACGTCACTATGCGGATATATAGTAGGGGTGTGAACGGTTACAAAAAATGGTAACCGGTTAACCGAAAAAATTGTAACCGGTTAACCGTTTTGTGTTCAAAGCTGAATAAATCAGGCTAGGAATTAGATATAAAAAAATCCCTCTGAAAAAACCTTCAAAATATTGTTAAGTCCAAGACTGTAAAGTTTGGAGTCTGTAGGAGCTACTATAAGGGCTCACCCGCTGCCCGAGTGGGGCCTTCTCTCATTCAGAGAAAACCAGCCTTGAGGCGACTGCGCGGAACCTTCTTCGGCTCGTCCGTCCCAGGCGTCTCCCAGAAGGAAATATACCATATTTGGGCGTGATAGCGTCATCACGGAACCCTTTGCAGCACACGTGGATGTAAAAGCTGTCAATATTTGTGAATGAAATACCCGCTGCAGAGCGGTCTTTCGACGCCGGTTTTCTTACTTCCGGGTTCCGTCTGGCTCGCAAGCGGACAAATCATCATAAAATAAGCATCATGCGGGGTGAGTGTTGTTATTTTTATACTCTGACATGAAAACTAAGATGTAAAGGGAGGAAAATAGATACAAATCTCCACTTCGACCACTGCGTGAAAAATCAATATTTTCACCTGCCGTGTCTCGCCTTAATTTCTAGTGTGTTCATTTTGACTTTTTTTTCGGTTATCGGTTACTGATTTTTCCTAACCGGTTAGGTTATGATTTACTAACCGGTTAACCGGTTACTTGGTCACACCCCTAATATATAGCACGTCGATATTAATTCAAGTTATTCACGAATGAGTACATTAGTAACATCCATTACTTGCTTGCTTTAGTCGTCGTCAACAATGCACCAAACTCTTAGTATCAAAATGTTCTTGAGCATCAAGTTATAAATTAATCTCTCAAATACGCCTTTAAATTATACATAAATAATTGTGCTATACTTCCCCCCCCCCATTCAGAATAATGCACACACACTTTCGGTCCCATTTCAGGCACACAGAAAATATATAAGACCATATATTAAGTTCTATTTAGCCTTCTGTCAATGGAAGTCGAGGTTACAGTAGAAAGATTAAAAACGTGTGTTAATTGTTAATATCATGGAAAAAGGACTGGACTAAAGCAGCAAAGAGAAAGCACAGCATTCACTTTTAGGCTTTTTGGACCTAGTATGATTGAAAACAGCATTTTATCACCGTAGTTAAGTCGAGCCACGTCTTCTTTAAAAGTCCATACAGCTTTACAAAAACAGCAGATGACAGCGGCGTGAGTATCTGTGCTTTGAACAGTGATGGAGATGGAAAAGGCCATAGACATTAATCGAAGGGTAATTCAGCGCTTATAAAAAAGGAGAGTACCGATTATTTCTGGTGTTTTGAGGAATGCTTTTGGAAAACTTCCTGTTTGCCAGTGTAGGGCAACGGCTAGTTCCTGTTCGCATTTTTAATGTGAATAAAAAATTATGAAAACAGAAGATGATGCAAATACACTTCAGGCCGAGTGTTAAGATCGTGGCACTATTTCAACATTTGTTAGCGTCAAATTAATGTTAGCCTTTAGCTTCAAGGCTAAAACAGCTACAACGAAGTCTCCTTCAGTGAAGTTTTTAGATCCTGTGTAAAGTTTGTTACATGCTGTAAGTGATTATCGACCATTTGCATGTTGTCTGTCACATATGATTGTAATATTTATTTCAACAAAACACGGCTAACTCCACATGATAAAATATGAACAGGAAGCCGGTGTTACCCTATGAAACATTCTGTGCACAGAGCCTATTGCCCAAAATAAGAATACAAACTTTGGCAAGGCATTTGCACTATAGTAATTGAGGTACAATCTGCTCAAGTTTGTTTTTTAAACTGTTTATATGGTTCAGTTCATATTGCATTCAGTTATTCGGATTGTAAGTGGTAGTACTGCATATACAGTAGTCTCGTATGCAACCAGAATGCTTTTGAATTGCAGTGTTGAATTACCCTTTATGACTCGCCTCTCAGTTGAAGAATTTACACAGGTTTCCTCTCCTCCTCCGGTCGTTGGTGCTTTTAAGTTTAAGTCACTTCTGTCCATTTCCTGTTTACCTGATGCACTCTTCCTCTGACGGGCTTTCTGATTCTTCATTCTCGCTGTCTTCAAGCTCAGGAAGGTCACCCCACAGTAGAAGATTAAAGCCTGTCAAAAAAAATACAAACATCTTCAATCCCCACAATATTAAATAGATGTACAGCTATTTCACAAAAGCAAAAACAGCTATGAGGTTATGGTGCATTTTTTGTCATTATACAACAACTGTACAGCGACAACAAGTAGTAACTTTTAACCAATTTATTTACCGCTCTTGAATTACCTGTACTGTACTTTATATGTGGTGGAATTGATCATAAAACAGACTTTGACTTTTGATGTAAATAATGCACTGACAGACATGTCCAGTGAAACATGCTTATGCAGAGTTTGACCCGACCTGTTGCATCCAGTCTGTTCAGAGTGGAGACCGCGTCGCTATTGAACATCCAGAAATGGCCATTGTTGCAGGAGAGCAGGCAGGGCTTACAGGGAGCCACCACGTGATAGCCCACAACATTTCCACTGTAATAGAGGGAATAAAGAAAAAAACACACGTCAGCGGTTTCAAGGGGCTCGACCCAAAAATGTGCCAATGCCACATGTGGAACCGCACAATGGGACATGTCAACACGGAGACACAATAGAAAATTGTGTATACTCTACATTGAATATGACATAAATACTCTTATAGTATACACAAGATAAAGCTTCTTTTGGTCATTTTTGTTGTTTACTCTTGGTCTTTGGGCACTGGAAGTGACATAAGTAAAGGTAGAATCTCCATCGCTGTTGCCATAATGGTAAGTGATTATGGCGGAGTTTTATGCAATTTTCCCTCTTTCTACGTCAGTAGATTTTCTAGAACAGGGGTTCTTTTGGGACCCCTTTTTTTCCGTCGCGTTGTCCTTGTGGGTTACCGTAGCACGATGTGAACCAGCCACCCCCTCCCCTGCGTACAACAGTCAAAAAAACATGGCAGCGTGGAGCGATTACAGAGATGAAGAATCTAATGATATGAATGAAGTTTGTCACTTGAGTCGCTCATATTTGCGAGCAAAGGGCTCAGGACAAGTTGTTGCACTGCCTTGCTAGCTAGCTAACTTTCAGCCTAGCTCTAACGAACAACATGGTGAAGAAAACCACGATACAAACGCAAGTAAAGGCTAATAATATCCTTCTCACGCAAGTCTCAGGACAAACTCGTCTCCCTCTATGTCTCTTTCCCTCCTGTGTGTGTATCTGTGCCCCACACTGTGCAACGGGAGAGACGCGAAGGAAGGAAAAATAGGGAAATAGTGGATCCTTTGAAAACTACAATTTAATTTGACTCATGTTGCTGGCAAGCACTTGTCCAAACGCGTTAGTACTCACAGCTCTATCCCCCGTCTCCTGACAATAAAAAACACAAGTAAACTGCCCAGAGACAGGTGAACTTACAGGAGCATTTCACTGTGATGAAGATATTGTAGCAATATTATTTCTTCTGTGTTTTTCCAGAATCATTTTTGTCAATCTCTCCCACCCCTAATTGTGAAACTACTACATTGGCATCACTAGTTTGAGAACCCCCCCCCCAAAGTTTCTTAAATAAAATTGATACTTTACCAATACTATCAAATCCAACTAAGAAATAATTAGAAACGCATAAAAAGCCCTCATATGCATGTTAATATATGATGCTATAATAATACAGATTGAATAATAATTGACATTTTTAAATTGTAACATAATTTGTAAAGCTATTGCCCTCATCCGTAGCCAAAACAATTTCACCACGCAATTAATTAATTCATATATAATACATTAATTTGCTTAGGTTTTATATAATAATGTGCCATGAATTGCTGGAGTAAAAAATGCAATAGTTGAACTGAACAATTAATTATTAATATTCAATGAGGATGAACTTAATTATGATGAAATTATAAATAGACAAAGGAAATATACAACTGTTACTGTTGTAGGTGGCATCAACATCAACTGGCAGTTTTGCTTGCATGATCTAGAAATGACTTAATTAGCAGATGGTGGATCTATATAACACCTGTAGGGTAATAGAAGGCATCGCATACCACTTGAGGCAGGCTATATCCCGCAGCTTGCATTTACAGCTTTCGGTGGAGTAGCAGCTAGCCACAAAGTCAACAGTTCTGTGGGGGAGGTGGTACATGCAAAGAGAAAAACAAACATTAGCGAAGATCAAACAAGTACAACAACATGTCAATTACAGACTTACAGTTCATTGAAAAATAGTACCTCAGATATCAATGTGATAGTCGGGGACACTAGGGTAAACAGATTATGTTACACACACTTGGGTAAGTGAGTAACTTCAAATCACCTTAAAGCCACTTTATTAGTAGTATAATAAAATGTGTTAAGTACTTCAATATATTGTAAAAGATGATACTTGTGATCTTTTTGTGCTAGCTGTTGTTGTTTACATTACTGTGACAATATTACTTCCAGAAAGTTATTTAAGAGGCTTATAAACTCCCTGCAAAGATATTGAGATGTTAGAAATGCACTTTGAAAGTAAGGAGTGAGTTTTTGAACTACAATGAATAACTTTAATTATTTGCCACAAAAATGAGGTTTAGGGCCTTCAAGATTTTTTTTACGAACACTACTTTAACCTGAGTAAAATGTCGTATATCCAGTGTATTAGTAATCAAAGCTTTATGTTGACATTTAAGACATTTTATATTTATACAGTTTGGCAATAGAAAATAAGCATATCAAGTCATCTTTTGCCCATGAAAGCATGAGAAGTATTCTTTTGCCAATATAGTTTACCTTTATTCATGTAGTTATTCTAAAAGTTAGTTGATCATGTGTTCCCCCTTCTACTATTAGTCATTGTTTGGCCACTCTTTCTTGCGCTGGCAAATATGCTTGGTTGGTTTGCATAAGCAGGTGCACAAAGCATAATAGCCTCAGCAAACACATCTAAACAAAGGTTAGCTTTAGCATTAGCACTGACCTGTTCGGAGGTATGTCCGTCGAAAACAGCTCTACCTCGGTGTCCGCAAGCAGCACGGCTTTCATCCCCCTTTTACACAGCAAATTGTCGCAAAAGATACAGTTCACCTGGCTCACGCATTTGTTTTTGAAATTGGCGTTGGATGTAGACATATCGGTTATCCTGATATAATGTCACCACCGTCGTCCCCCTTTCGCCTTGTCCAGTCTTCAACAAATCAGTGATGCAGACCGATAAATGCAGTCTCCGATCGCAAAACACCCACTTGCTCTATGGAAAAACAAGATTCTGGCGTTTGCTTTTTGGGGTAACTTGTTTAGAGTTGAGGCTTGCGTCCTTGTTTAAACCGTTAGTGACGAATCGGGTGGCTAACGAGTGCTAGCTCGTCTACAAAACGCACAAATAGTTTACGTTCCCAAAGCGGTCTCGAGCCAAAAATCAAAGGGTCCGATTGGCTTTGCAAGTAATATAACACCAGAAATTAGCGACTAGCCCGTCTCTTTCACGGGTGCGGCGAATGATCCATTCAAATTTGGTTAAGAGCAAAAGCATCTGTCAGCTTCGTTTGTTTACAACTTCCTGGTGTTAACGGTAACTTCCTGGGACTAGCTTTAAAAAACAGCAAGCCCGACTCTGATTGGTTGAAACTCAGATGAAGGTACATCATTGGTCAGATTAGCGGCATCGTTTATTATTATTACTATTAATATTATTATTATACTATTATTATTATTATTATTATTATTATTATTATTATTAAATAGTAGGTGAGCTTAGATTCATTTTTGTTGTATTTTTGTCACATTTTTTGCTTTTTTATCACATTTTTGTCTCTGTTTCCATCGCTTTTTTGTCATTTTTATGTTTTTTGTTTGTTTATGTTTGTTGCGCTTTCATCCTCGTTTTCGTGTCGCTATTTTGACGCTTTTTTCATGAAGCTTTTAGATTTAGGAAATGACAAACTGGAGAAAATGGGCTTGGTTAAGGTGGGGTTAAGAGGTTAAACTATTTCGACTCTTTATACTTCGCGTGTGATTGAATTGACAGTAAGCTATCTGAATAAAATGTTGTTGTTGTTTTTTATAGGCAAAAAAAACAAAAACGCACCACTGACTGACCAGCCCCTCCGGCGCAACTTAGGTCCTCCTCTAGTTCTTGGCGAGGGGAAAGAGAGGTGGAGAGATAGTGCAGCTCCAAAACGCGGACGGAAGGAACGAGCCTCGCCGAAACGAGTGGTGGAGCCACTGAACAACTTTTCCCCACCCTCCTATCTCCTTTTAATTCCCGAACTCATAGAAGTTAACGCTGTTTGTCTTTTACACGGGGGATGAGTGTGTGTGTGTGTTTTTTGTTTTTTTTAAACTTGGAACTTGTTTGCGCTACTGCCGGTTTGTTTGGTGGAGTATCAGTAGGAGGACGAGGAGGGAGGCTGGTCGGTCGGAGCAGATGGGATCCACTCAGCAACAGCAACAGCAGCAGCAGCAGCGCCAAACTCACAATGCGCCCTGAGTCGAGCGAGTGAGTGAGCACAACCTGGCTGGGACTCGATCCGCGGGCATTCCGAGGACCTTTTGGACTCTCTTTCCCTCCGGTTCCTTTCCTCTGCAATTCCACAATCTAACCTAATCCTTTCCTATTTTTTTTTTTACCGATTGATCGAGAACACCTTAGTGCGAGAGGCTAGAGGAGGAGGTTTAACCCCCCCAAAAAAACTCAGCCATGACGTCTCCGGCGAAATTCCGAAAGGACAAGGAGATAGTTGCCGAATATGAAACCCAAGTCAAAGGTAAAACTTTAAGTTTCTTTTCTTAAATCTTGCAACATTTGAAACGCGATCAGTCGTCTTTTGTGTTGCTTCACAGTGCGGGTTTGCCTTGACATGCCTTGAAAGATAGACGCATGCTTCTTGCTGTGTTTTACCTCCCTGTCTTGGAAAACGCTAAGGGGGGTTGCTAGCTCGCTATTTGGCAACCATTTCTCAAGTTAAACTGTCATTTTTTACCCACGTTCCATGTGGTTAAAACACCCCGTGGCACCGATTTCTTTCTTTTTTTCGTGTGTGTGCGCGTGTGGATAGATCAACGTGTTCCCAAAACTATGCTCGCCTTTACGCTGCACTTACATAGTTAACAAAGGCTGAGGAAACCGCTGTTGCTGCGGCCAGAAATGTGATTTTTCATTTAAAGAAAAGGGCTCGCATGTGGTGTGCACGTTGTGTGGCCTAAAAGCTACATTTTTTTTTTGACCTGGGAGGAAGGAGGAGAAGAACAAGGGCGTTTTCTCTCTCTCCCGTTGCCTGATCTAAACGTGCTCCCTTGGCTTTGCCGCTGCGTTTATTACCATTTACCAAATCAAATCCAGATTTCCTTTTCTTTATTTATATTCGTGCACTCATTGATCTTATCGGCACAAGCCTCGCAGTAGCCTGGTGGTGGTGGGAACAAGCAGAGGGAGAGAGAAAAAAAAAACACATTACAATTGCTTTAACAGATGCGTACAATTCGAAGTGCGACGAGCCGCTTGATGATGTCCGTGTAGGTGACTGACTATCCATCGCTGCCACGGTGACAGAGGTGGCGTATCGATGCGTTTGATTGATTATTGGTTCAGTGGCCGCGAAGTGGAAGGCGATAGGCTACGCCAAATGAATGAGGTGGCACAGTGGCGGATTTAGGCAGGAAGAGGATATTGTTGCACACCTTCTTGCTGCATTGCTGATAACCAGAAATGACATGATGTTTTTTTTTTGGTATCCCGTAGCCAATTTCAGCCTGTATAAATAATATAATTGCGTCTAATAGGCTCCAGTGGGCTCCTTTATAAACTGGCTTCTGTCTGGCTGGTGCATCCTCATAAATCCTCACCTTGTTATAGCTTTGTTGGCCTAACAGTTTACAGCCTACTCCCTTTTGTCAACAATTTAACGAGTCCTTGTTAATGAGGAGGAAAATCTTTGTGTCAGATCCAAGCCTGGATAAATGGGAAGGTTTTTGGCGGGGTTGGCATCTAGTATTTTTTTTTTTTTTTTTTTAGAATTCAGGCTGGCCTTAACATCTATCCAGACTATTGCCTTGTGTCTAACTCTGGCATTTTTATTTATTTATTTATTTATTATTTTAACATAAATGCTCATTAATATTTGTCCCCAAAATAAATAAATAAATAAGGCAGTGCTGAAGCAATTTGTGAATCGTAGGCAGATTATTAGCTGCGGTCGACAACATAGATGGTAGGCCTGTATGATATGAGGAAAAATAGCGATATTTTAAAGGTACATTATGTAACTTTTTATGCAAGAAATTTCTTTTTTTAATTTGTGTGTAATTTACCTTTTTGTGTTGACCGTATAGGTGTATAGCATGGCGTTTTCACTTTCAATGATGGTGGTCTCTACAATGCTCTAGGATCAGTTGTTTTGTAGGTTTTCTGGTGGGAGGGTCCGCCAGTTGTGAAAACCTCCCAAACAGTTGATCCTGGAGCGTCCTGGAGACTTCTGTGATGGAAAGTAAAGGCGCCGTGCTGACCACACGTACAGCCGCTGGGTCACTACAAGGTCAAATATGCGCTATAGCAACTCCTTTTTTTTTTTTCAGCATAAAAGGTTGCGATAACAATATTATTGCAATGCTTCACTAAACCTTTTCAACACAGTACGTTGTAGCCACAGCTGCCCTGGGCTAGACTGACTAAGTGAGGCAACCAGTCTGTGCCATTGGCCTCGCCAAACACCACAAACCACTCACTCACTACATTCACCCAGGTTTCCTTGTGTTCCTAAACGGTCTCACATCCAAGTACCGACCAGGCCCCTACTGATTAGCTTCCGAGATCTGATGGGATTGGGCAGAGCAAAAGCGGTATGGCCTTTTTAAAGATACTATATCCGATTTTACTTCTAGAAATGAAACAGAATTAGTTTTGTCTTCCTTTTTGAAAAGTGACCCCGCAAATTGTGAAATGTGCCTATAAACCTGTCACTCTGACAAATTTGGATGTTTCAAATATTCACTGTTCACTGACGAAGCCTTTTGGATGAGAGGCGAAACGTTTGGAGACCTCAACTACCAAGTACAGAAGATGACTCAAGTACCTTCTTTGAAGATGGACAACTCCTGTACGACTGAGAACTTACACAGACATGTTTCAAATATGTTAGGAAAGTTGGGGTTGACTTTGGACCACCACTAACATTCAGTGGCTTCCTCTTTCATTGTTTGTAATCAGAAAATCAGGTAGAGGGCCTTTATGTTTAAGCTATGTTGTTGGGGGGGGAAAAGTCTGTTAAGCAGTCAGAAGGAAGCGCTTTGTCATTTCAGCTTCTTGTGATAGATTGTAGCTCCTTGCGATATGGATATGGCCGTAGCATTTCTCAGCACCTGTCGTTAGGCTGTCACCACTCCGGCTGCCCTTGTGTCTCATCCGCTTGTTCCCGGTAGACTCCATTAAAGCCTCTGCGGTCTGTTTTGCATTGTGCTCCCGTCTGCGCTCCCCACCGCTGTGTGGACTGTGGACTGAACTGTTTGTCCATCGACCGCGGCATCGATTGGATCTGTCGCACTCTTCTTCTCACACTCAACAGCTGCGCTCCGTCGTCTCACCTGGCTCCTACCGGCTGTATTATTGTAGGCTTATTTACTTGGAATCAGTGTTATCAAAATTGCAATCTCAAGTTTGGTTAAATAAAGTCATCGTCTCGGGTTTGCAGGTTTTGGAGTTTGCAGGAGTACACTCATGGAAGATTTGTGTGCGCGTTCAATGATACTGCAGTGGAAAGCGTTCATGTTTTGTTAAAGGATCTTTCTTGACAAGTTTTCATGAATCCAAAGAGTAAAAGCTATATGTGTTTGTTTTTAATGTAAGAATAACATGGAATCAAAAGGGTTTTACTAAAAATCTTGCTGGTCATTCCTTCGTAGACTGTTGCAGAATGTGTGCTCTTCCAGATGGTTGGTGTCTGACGATGAGACGTTCCCACAGCCTGCTCTCACACACCTACAGTCTATCATTTTCTCCCCACACTGCACTTAGACTCAGAAACATGTGCAAATACAAAGTGCACCAAATCTCCTCAGATCTGCAGCATCAGAAAAGAAATCGATTCAAATCCGCTAAAGGATTAGAGCCACGCAAGCATGACGAGTGATACAGACGCTGGCTAAACATGCAGGCGTTTGTGCTTCATTAAAGCATGTGGGGATATGTTTATTTCTCTTTGGCTTTTGTAAAGTGGCTTTATCTTAAGTACATAGAGGTATTATGTTCTTTAAACCGCTTAGAAGAGAAATGTTTAGATAGAACCAAAGAAGGGCAGCGCAGGTTATTCCTCAGGCCAACAGGCTTTTCGTGGTTACAGTTTTTAAGGATGATATTTTTACCAAATACAGCGAAAGTAATTGAATTAATACGGCTCATTTCCAAATGACTCACTGACACTCAGCCAGGCTGTACTGTCAATCAGAGTGACAATTCTTATTCTGTGCATGGGGAAAGTGTCTGGGGAGAGGGAGGAGTGGGTATTGCTGTCAGAAAGGATTTGCCCAATATGAGGGTCAGCTTTTTGCTGACGAGAGAGTTTTGAACCTTATCAGTCTGAATACGCTATAGCTATATCCTTTAAACTGTAGAGCTACCGTTTAAATGTATAGCATTTACCGCTATACATTTGAATATAAAGTAAAGAAGCTACAAATTATTATTTATTTTTTTTACATTTGGGGCACACAGACTTCAGCAAATGCCATTATATGGTCATGTTTGAAGTAGTCAAAACAAAGAAGAGAAAATTCTGAACTTTCTCCCATTTCTACCATTACTTTAACAAATGCTGAATTATGAATAGAAATATATTCTAAACAGAGACAAAGACATGGAGAGGAGAAAAGTGGTTCAACATCCCATAAATACGTAAACGGACAATGCTGACCAGGTAGTATGCTAACGTTTGCGAAACGATGCTAACATTAGCATACCAACGTTAGCATCAACTGCCATTTATTCATTTCTACTGAACAATTTGCAGTGAAAAAAAACATCCATATGGACCTGGTTTTGGCTTGACTTTATTTGTGATGAATACATTCATAGTCCGACAGAAAATGGACAAAACAGAGTGAAAGGTTGTGATTCCCATTAGAGGTTTTCTTCCCCCCTCAGTGAGGCCATGCCCCCTTGTATGACACTTTGCCGTCTGCCTAAATTCTGTATGTTTTTATTTATTTTTTTTGTACTGCTTACTTCTATAGCCATAGTGTTTTCACCTACAAGTATAATTTGAGTGAATGTGTGGAACTTGAGGGAGGCAGTAAATAATAAACACTGGTCATTTGTAACTTGTGAAATAGTATCCAGACTGTGGCTTTGCTATTAAAGTCACGCCTGTAATTGCTTTTGAGGTTACGCGTCACCATTGAGCAACTTGTCACAGCGCTATTCCTTTGTTTATACCAACTGCAATTAATAATCATGAAATCCAAAACAACTTTTTTTTTTTTTTTGGATCAGCACCAAGCATATGATCACACCAGGAATGCTAGCAACAAGTGCTTTGCTTTGCACATAACTAACTGTATGTCCCGCCGTTGGGGGAAACAGTTTTTGTGGTGTCGGGTAGTGACATCAGCCTGGTGTTATGTCGATTAGCAAGAAATTTAATTCAAACTCCCCTCCAGGCGTTTTCATGATGAACTTGGTGGACGTTATTGCGGTAAGGGATTGAGTGGAGTGTCTCGGCCTGTTTACGTGGCAGCGCCGGTAACGTGTGATTTGAGGTAATTGTTTTTCGCTGACAAACAAAACAATGCAAGGGGCGACGCTGCAGAGAGATGTCAGAGAGAGAAGACGAGAGAAAAGCTTCTGGATGTTTCTGATCTGCTCAAAAAGGTATTCTGGGGCAAGTTTGATGTCGATGATTTACAGAACGTATAATGAGTTGCAGGAGAGTTTATTAGGAGAGGGGCCTTTCTGTGCGGAGTTTGCAGGTTCTCCTCGTGTCTTCGTACGTGTCCCCCGGGTGCTCCGGTTTTCCCTACCACCGAGGGGGCAGGGTTGTTAGGTGTTGCTGTGGCATTGAAATTTTGTTTTTGAGGAAGGAAAAAAAATCAGTCTATTTTTCTAGTAGATTATATTAATTATCTGGGCTGAGAGGATATTGGAAAAAAAACGTGTGATGCGGATAGGGGTGTGCAATATTACAATATTAATTTGAACAAATTTAAAGCAATTCGTTTTTTAGCAAACTGTGTCTAAACAAGACTTTAATAAAACACAAAATCAGCACCAACAAGGCTCAAATGGAAATAAACTAGCTAGAAAATA